>JAJMGB010000044.1:0-79327 GCA_030568535.1 Suhomyces anneliseae
AAAAATTAACGAATGGGAAATATGTAGGTAAGGAGATTCCCCTCCCCCCCAAATTACAGAACAATGCATCAGTATTGGTATGTGGAAAATATTTAGTAATAAAGCAAAAAATGGAGGACCTCTTAAAAAAACCAAAAAAAAAAAAAAAAAAAAAAAAACACTGTACATAATAATTAGGCTTACGTAAAGAACGCGCATAGCTCAAGAATTTACACGGCATCATTTTAACCATTTATGTAAACAAATAGGTTTCTAAATGGTCCAGTAACTAGTAACCTAGAACCTTTTTTTTTGTTCTCCTCTATCTCCCCATATGTAATATGTAACACATGCAGGGACTTTCCATCAGATCCAAGGCGACTTCCACCAGACCCAGGTTTCTGAAACATTGAACCACTCATCCATCCACCTTTCTCTTGTCTCTTATGTAGAAAACTATTCCCTTTTTAATAAAATCTGATCTCTCGTTTTTTTTCTGGACCTCAAAACTCCTCAACTCACAAAATATACATATTCATACATCGCATACATATTACAATTCATTAACCACTTGGTTTGTTTGTTTTTTTTTCCTTAGACGACTCTCTTTCTTCTTCTTTCTTCCACAGGTATGAAAACTACAAAGGCCCTGATTAGTTTACCGATCACATCACCGGTTACCCCAAGCAACCAAACCACCGGTTTCGGCATAACTGGTCCACTTCGTTCACTTACAATTCTGAAACCAAGTCCTAAAAACCAAATATCTTCAGATTTACGTTCAAATATCATTTTGGTGGTCAAATATCCTTTTAAAGCAGAAAGTCGTAATGAACTCCTGGTATCAAAGGGAGCAATTGTTAAATTATTAGATAGACCTGGAAATGGTTGGTTATTGGTTAAATATATTGATAAAGTCTTACCACCAGGTTTAATCCCTGCTTGTTATGTTGATATTGCTATTAATGATTCTAAAAATCCAGTTACTTTAGAATGGTTACAATCAAATAATCCTGAAAGAAATCATTTAACCCTGCTTAATGAACAAACATATCTTCATCTTCAATTAAAACAAGCTGATTCTCCTCCTTTAACCATTAATAATAAAGCTTATGCTGTATCAGTATCAATTTCAAATTTCTTGCTTTACAATCAACGATACTGGTATCGTTTAGATGTGGTGCTTTCAGATGGAAGTGAATGTCATGTTTGTCGTTATTATCAAGATTTTTATAATCTTCATGTTACTTTACTTAATCTTTTAAACAAATCACTGGCTCCTCTTAATGATACTTTAAGATTACCAAAACTTCCTGAACCTATTCCAAGTCGGAATCCTGAAGATGAATATTCTGCTGATTCTGAAGCAAACCAAATCCAATTATTATTGAAAAGGTGTAATGATCTTAACGTTTATATTAATCGTTTGATCTTAAACCGTAATTATCAATTATCTGATGCTCTTATAGATTGGTTAAGTGTATCTTATAAAGGTTTGCCAGGTTTCAGAGTAAGGAAACACGGTATTCCAATGGATAATGATGCTATAAATGAAAAGATTCTACCTGATTCAATTAATGTAATCAAGGAATATTATGAAAGAACTCAAAGAGCTAATGAACCACAAGCTAATGAACAACATGGTAGTTCAACTTCTAATTCTGATCCTTCTTCTGATGAAGAAAATGAACCGATTGCTTATTCCCCTGAATTTAGAACAACTGAACCTCCAACCAGAGTTAAGTCTAAAAAGAATATTTTTAATCATTATCAACAGGTCAGTGCAGCTTCGTTCCAAAGATCAGCATCAGCTTCATCTGCTAATAGATCTCCTCCGAACGCATCAAGATCAGCATCAACTGCGTCTGCAAGATCCCAGAATTCCTTTGGCTCTTCTATGTCCAGTCCAAATACTCCAAACAGTATATTTAATAATAATTTCCATAATTCTTTCAGTTCTATGTCCTCAACTTCATCACCAAATCTTTCAAGAACTCCTACAAATGCAAAGATTTATGTCAAGTGCAAGGTGATTAATTTTAATAATGAAATTGTGGCTATACGATTTAAAAAGTCGTTAATCAGATCAGTTAGTGATCTTAAATACCTTCTTAAGCAAAAGGTATATTACAGTAAATTATTTATCAGATTACCCAACCTGGAAACTTATGAGTTAATTGATACTGTTAACTTTAATATGGGTGAATATTTGAAACATAACGATAAGTTTAATCTTAAATTGGCCTAGTGCTTTCAATTCTTGTGAATCAACTTATGAAACAAACTTTAGCAAAGTATCAATCAATATATTTGGTTGATTGGTTCAGTTCATAAGTTGTTTAATTTCAATTTTTCATGATGACAATAAACGAACATTAACGAGGGGACATTTTCTATTAATTACCAACCTATCAGGATTTGCGGAATTGTAGGTTCGTTGGTAAGAAACTCAAAATAATTTCAGTTGAATTTCAAATTGGGCGCAAATCAGTTGATCTTGAGAAAATTCCGTTACCAGTGACTTACTGCCTGCAAAATTTCCGAATAATATGAATTTTGACCGGTCAACTCCGGTGGTTGGGTTGGTGACATTATACATTTAATTACAGTCATGAGCAAGCTTGTGGCCGCCACTATGTACTAATAATATTTAACATTCAAACCATTACGAATTCCTTGGTAAAAACATTCACCAAGGATTTCATCTTTTAGTTAGTTAATGAATAATTACAGAACAAAATAAATAGTATAACAGGATTTAATACAATGCTAAAACTTTTGAAGGAATTTTAGTAAAAATACCAACTAACAACCGATCTTGGCATTACCATAAACATATGGCACATGCCAAATGGTGCCAAATGGTGCCAAAAGCTTGAGGGTATTAAAAACACTTATGAAATGAGGTATTTTTATCTACATGCAAAGTAAAAGTAAGGAGCAGGGGATGTTGCGAATGTTACAAGGGATTTTTTGTATCAATTGGTTGTCCTTTGTTGGTTGTATTTCAAAATATAGGTGAATCACATCAATAATTGTAAAAAAAAATTGCAACCGCTATTGTTAACATGAAAAATCTCCGTTTTGGCTATCTAATTTTCTCCTCTCCATTTTACGACTGATCAATATGTCTATTAATTTTATTCCATGTGTTCCCTGCATTTTTCTAAATCACTTTGTTCTAGGTTCCATCAATTTCTTTGCGTTTGTTATTACTTCGAAAATGGTAATCCATCGATCTAATTCGGCCTTATTTTCCTAAAACTAGGTAGGCTAGTATTTTTATGGGGATTAGTTTGAGTAGAATCCGTTATTTTTGTCGTTATTCCTACTAACTAATTTGTTATTAATTTTGTCATAATTATTTTTAAGTAAAGAACCACTATATATTATTCTAATTTGGTTCTTAATATGGAAATGTTCCCCGATAATTTCACTTTGAGACCCTAAGATTTGCATGTGTCGGGTAACTTGCACTATCAGGGACTGTCGTAGATATATGCATATAATTGTTCAAATTTCAGTCTTATCACCGTAAAAAAATATTGTAATTGAACAATACATCGAAGCTACTCTAAATTTACTTGGATCCATAGTATTAGTACTTTTTAACCGATAAATACATTTAAAATATTTGAGAGAATGTTTACAACTAGATAATAGGATCACTGTTTACATGACAACTTAGGAAAGCCTTTTTTTGACAGTAAAGCAGAATTGTTTTGGTGAAAAGGCTGTGACTAAGTTTTATTGCGCCAATTACATAAGTGTGCTTTTAGGTAGGAGGATGAAGAAAAAAAAAAGAAGCGCAATTGCATTTTTTAGGTCTATAATCGCAAATCCGACAATTACTATTATAACCGTTTGCAAGAACCAGCCACAAATATGAGCCAAGTTCATAAAAAATTTGGCTGGTTACTCGCAGTGCTCAAGCAAAGTCAAGCCTTAACAGCAATAAAAAGATTTCTATTCAAAATATTCATCAGGAACAGAAGAAGTTTTAGTTAAGGTTTATAGACAGTTACTATTATTCTTTTTTTTAATTCAATAATGAAAATTTTACAATTTTTTACGAATTAATTATTGTTAAACAAGGACATACCGGCGATTTCGGAAATCGGGTGATAGAAAATGGTCCGACACTAAGGATAAATCTGTTATGAAAGTCGGATTTATTTGTTATTCCTTCTAAAAATTTTTAGGCTAATTCAGGGTCTCTTGTGTAGGGTTAAGAATAATATCCCAAAACGTATCGTATATTACTTAATCGGGCGGTGACTGCGTCAAATAGTAAGACGCACTCTTAGCTTAGTGTCCAAAAGAAAAAAATCCTTATGACTGTGACACTTAACCTCCATATTTCGCGACATAACCATGCAAGTAACTCTACTAAATTAGCAAAATGTATTAATGAGCTTTAGTGAACCAATCGGACAATACTGAACCATTAAGTCAAACCGGGATTAGGAAAAAAATTTTCTCATCTTCATGAAACTGCTGCCTCCACTTCCCCCTTGTTTAGTTTGAACATAATAGATAGTATCTGTAAGATGAGCCCAGTGTTTTGATCACTTCCTAATTCTAAATAAGAAGAACGATTGAAAACTTCAATATTTTTTTGATTGATTAGCGTCACGGCCGCTTATTAGGGAAAAATACTTGGTGGAAATATGATTACTTAAGATCGAACGCGTGAAAATCAGCATAAAAATACTCTATAACAATACTATACATACTTTACATACTACAGGACCAAAGGTTTGATTGTTAGTGGAGGATATTGCCTACTACGATCGTTGATTGTTATAATAGAACAAAGGACCTTATTGACGAATTACGAATTTGAGCTTTGGGAAGGTTAAGCGCACGAATCATAATCAAGCATGCGATTTTGTCTCTTAGTAGAAATCGTTACGCTAACTCCCTTCCCATAACAAGGTGTGCCAAATGCGGCTTCATACATTTTTTTATTTTTTTTTTTTTTTTCCCCAGTATGCAGCCTTGGAATAGAGAAAAAATTATCATATTTTTTTGGTGGCTTTGACACTCTCCTGAGGTTGCATAAGGCCCTATACATAATCAGGTCAAATCCCAGATCTTTCTCTATCTTTCACTTTCCAACTTTCATTATCCTTTTATATAAAAAAACAAAACCAACTTCTACCAACCTTCACTTTTTTATTATACCCTCAAGTTTAACTAACTGATCACAGATACGTCAGCATTTTTTTTTACCTTACTCGGATTGTTAACCTTATTGTTAACAAAAAAAATAATTATTTCCTATTCTTCTAGGCTCCTACCAAGCAGTTACGCTCGGTTACCGTGATTTAGATTAAATTCTTTCCCTATATACGTTGGCTGTGCCCGATCTTGTTTAAAAAATTCCTTCATCATCCTTCTAAGCTGTCTGTTTGACCAACCTCTTCAATCATGTCAAATAGTCTCTTTAGATCCAAACAATACTCTTCAAAGAAAAACCTTAAAAAGTTAACCATATCGGCTCCATTCTTGTCTCCTACAGGATCATCACCAACTTCTTTTGCCCCTTCACCACAAACTCCATCTACTCCAACAAGTTATGGAAACCTTAGCCATGCATTTCCTGTTATCGTTTTGGTAGCAAAGTATAGATTTTTGGCTGAAAATCCTGAAGAATTAACCATAGAACCAAAGAATTATTTAAAGTTGATTGAAAGACCTGGTAATGGTTGGTTAAAAGTTCAATTCTTAGACAAATATGATAAAGTTGGTCTTGTGCCTGCTTCTTATGTTGACATTGAAGTTAATGATATTCTTAATCCTATTTCATTAAAATGGTTAAATGAATACAGAGATACTATCACTGATCTTGATACCAAAAATGAACAAGATGAAGAAGAACGTCAACAAGAATTGGCTGATCTTTTTGATTTTGAAAATGTTCCAACTGCTATCAGCATTGATCAAGTCTTTCAATGTGGTTCTAGAAGATTATGGTATAAGATGAAAATCAACTTCTACAACAAAAACATTATTTATATCGGTAAGGCTTATGAAGATTTCTATAACCTTCACCTTCTCATGTCACGTACTCATCCACTCGTTGACCTCCCTAAATTACCAATGCCTTTAAGGCTGTCATCATCTCCAACTCATTCTAATTCTACTATTGATAAGAAGTTCTACATGGACCTACAAGAAAGAAGAAGAAACTTGGAGATTTACATGAACAAACTTATCATGATTCCTGAATTACAAAGATCTGACGAACTCTCCAATTTCATTGATGTTTCTAAGAAATACAAAATGAGTGAGTCAGAAGTTGAACAATGCATTAAACCAGTTGACCAACAAAGAGGTAGAAGTGTTGGTGATATTGAAGATTCCATGTTGGACGGTATGAGTTTAACTAAACATCACGAAATCGCTAATATGTTATTCCGTGATTCTACTGAAATTAGTAAACTTCTTAACACTTCAAGATTCTACTCACCAACTGCTCCATTACCACCAATTCAATCTTCTGGTGCTACTCCTTACAGCCCTTTGAGTCGTAAGAATGATAACTCCAAATATTCAACCTATATTAATCAAGATAAATCATTATCTCCTGAAAAAAAGATGGTTAACTCTACTAGTTCTAATACTTTAATGAGTTACACTTCAATCATCGATGTTTATGATGATGAAGATGATGATTCTAAGGATGATAGCTGTTTCAATGAACATTCTAAGGAAAACTCCATTGATACTAAGGCTAGTTCTATTCCTGATTTAAAGGATGAAAAGTTGGTACAAATCTTACCAGATATGACTCCTAAAGCTAATGATAAACTGAATCATTACTCTACTAATTCTTCTAACAGTGAGCAAGATTCAATTTTTTCTCACAAGAATAATGTTAATGATTCACCAAAAGCATCTACTGTTGCTCCTAACTCAGTATTGGCCAATACTGATGAATACTTTATGAATATGCCTTCTACTCCTACCACATTAATTATGGAGGATGCAGAATTTGATAACGTTTCCCCCACAAAATGCGGAATACCCCAAGAAACAAAAACAAATGTTTCTAACGATTACATTAAGATAAAAATAGTCCTCAACAACAAAGAAGACGATATTGTTGCCTTAAGAATCAAAAGAACCAACCTTATTTCTATTGCATACTTGAAGAAATTGCTCTCATACAAAATTTACAAAGACTATAACTTAACCAACCACTATAAATTACAAGTAATTGAAAAAGTGGGAGGTGAAGGAATTGATATGAGTGAAGAAAAATTATTAAACTATCTCAAGTCTAATAATAAGGCTAATTTAAAATTAGCTCGTGCAAGAGCATCTACGCAATGTTAAAAGGTCATCCATCTGAAATTGGAATTTGATTAAACACAATTTCAGTTATATATTATTTTTCATATTATAGGAAAGGAAAGAACTTAACCCCCCAAACCACATCTTTAAGTTCTATTTTTCTTTCTTTTTTGCTTTCACTTCTTTTTTGGCATGTATTATCACCTTTTTTTTTTACAAATATCACACTCTTATCTACTTCTCACTCATACATATAACTGAATAGACATCAATATAGACACATTCTCAACTACTCACTCACTTGGTATCCCTCTACCAAAATATTTTACCTTGACATAAAACGTATAAGATAACCACCTACCGATAATGATTGACTACACTGTACTGATAGATTGCCAAAGGTACATGAAACAAAGGATTCTAGTAAGTTGAGGCGGACATGAGTAGGTCCCTTAAAACTAATGATTTTAATTGTTCGTTCTAGACTTTCATGTCAAATATGCATCAATACGACTCGGTTTTTTTACTAATTTCTATTTACTATTCTTTCGGTATTTCGGTCTAATGGGATTTACGAACTGATGAACTAAATTCACCTTTTAGGTTTTAAGTTCACAGGAGTTCTACCTCCTTTGACTTGAATTTTGGTTGAGGAGGCGTGGCAACACACCAGATTAAGCTACGGAAATCCCCAATTGAGCCCACTGTCACGCACGTGACCCTGCGTCTAAACGCCGCATCCAGTTCAAAACAACATCTTTCCTGTTTGGGGTTGAGATCTGGTAAAATGTGGCCCTTGTGACAAAATATCCTTAGTTAAACAATTTGAAATGGCAACTCAACCAATCGTCTGATGTATCTTCCATAATATGGTAATATTTTATTTCTTTTTTGCGCAGACCCTTCTATAATTTACTGGTTTGGAACTGAACTGGAAAGGATAGCCCCGATTATGGTAGTAAGAAAGCTGAATGATCACTAAGTTGATGGTAACGAAGTCATATCAATTTGATTAAGGGTTAAATTGGGTTCCTTTTTTTTATATTACTACTATTAACCATCCTGTGTTAACTATTTTAATCTATCTATTCATTCATTCATACATTATTGTCCCGCCTGTTATCTACCCTTAACTGCCTCAATTTTTTACTTATTGTTCTGCTGGGTTTTCGCTTAAAAAAACATGGAGTCCGAAGTCTCTCGTAAAAGGCCCGTCAGTTGTTATGTGACTCCACCATTGGAATCAACAGCTGGGTTTGGTTTTGAAGAAGTCTCTACTCCAAATAGTGATACTTTTTCATATACAAACTCTCCTGAATTATCTCCAGTTTCTTCTGTTTTTGATAACAATGTTCCACCGTCACCAAAAACAAGAAAGAGTTTCTTAAAGAAACTTACATCAAAATTAACCCGGTCTACTCCAAAAGCCCCTTCTCCAACTCCTCCTGAACCAGTTAGACCACCTTCATTTGATAAACGTTCTCCTTTTGGTAGAAGTTTCTCTTTAAGATCAAAAAATAGACGCTCGATCTCAAGTAATAGTATATCTACTATAAAGGTATCTCGGACCTCTTCACAAAAGACTACTCCTATTCATTCACCAACTCCAAAATCAGCAGGATTGGTTTCTCCAATTATTAGGTCACCATCATCACCATTAAAAAGAGAATCGCAGCCATCACCACTTCAGTTACGCCCCAAAACAGGGCTGACTTTACAAGATGCTCCGATGATATCACGCGAGAAGCATAAACATGAAACTGCTAAGCCAAGTAGTCAAAATCATCACGAAACTAAGCCAAGTAAAGAAAGTCTTGGTAATACGTCGCTAAACAGGCTCAGTTCTTATGAATTTAGGCTTAACAGAAACAGTTTCCATGAAATTAGTAATGAACCTCCAAAACAAAATTATAGACATAGTATCCATGGTGCTACTTTATTCCATTCATCAATAACTACTCAAGAACCACGAGTTTATGGCTCGAACTATGGTTCTTCCGTTAGATTGGAAACAGTTACTGATGAAGAGGAACCAACCACTCCTACTACCCCAACCAAACAAGTCACAAGAAAATCTTCGTTAGACACAAGGTATTCTGGTGACACTAGAAGGAAACTGTCAATAGAAACTAAATTCTCCAATGAAGTTGGAGCATTGCCTAGAATTAGAAAGAAGAGATCTTCTAAATCATTGGCCTCTTCAAGAACTGATAATTCCAGTTTGAGAAGCAGATCAGATTCTTCAACCGAATCATATTCGCTTTATACCCCACCCTCAAATACTTTAAACCGTGAAGGTTTGGGGATTTTCCTTAAACCAACAGGAACTTTCAAACCAGAAGTTAGAAAATCCTCGAATAACAAACGAGGAGATTCAGTATTAAAGCTCAAGATTTCTATTGAAGAAATGGGTAAACCTAGAAATAGTCAACCTGAATTCACTTCAATTCGGATCCGTAAGGATAAACTTAATGATTTAAATGAACTTAATAACCTGATTATGTTTCGTTTGTTACAGAAAAAACAGGATTTAAAGGTTAATAGCGTTCGTTTACTGATCATGTTCAAAGATCCTAGTTTAAATTGCGTTCTTATCAAACCATCAACAGATGAAAAAGAAAATCTACCATTTTACTTGAATGATGAAGATTTAATTCTAGATTACGTCATGGCTAAAGACAAACTTTATATTCAAGCCCAATTCAAGACTTGAAAGCATAAAATACAGCTAAAAAAAAAAAAAAAAAAAAAGAACAAAATTAGGTCAAAATCATTGCTGGACATTGAGATTGGCCTATTGTATTATTACTTAATATCAGCTACTCTTTTATTATATACTATTGTATTTAGACATATTATAAGTTAGAATACCTATAGACGAATTATGAGAATTATAAGTTTGTATATTTATTGTGTGGGGTTAAAGCATTGTCGATTCGGGGCGTGTCGCGACAATGCACCATAACACATTTTTTTGAGTAGACGATCAATATTATAATAACCATAGAAAGATCTACTCATTAGCCGATAATCTTTATTGTGGCGGAGTAATAATATCCATAACACTTACATTAGGTACGATCTTGCAGGATATTCTATTTTCAACTAATAAACTAATAATAGCAATAATAGTAACAAATCAATGGTTATGGTTACTGTTGATGTTACATTGAGAATAGGTAAATCAAGTTTGTCTCCTATTGATGGTGGTTGTGACGCGTCAGTGCTTTACGACAAAAGTTACGACACTTCTTTATGACAGATAATAGATAATATGCGACACCGTTATACGACACTTCATGCGACTATAACCGTTATATGTTATAGTGTTGTACGGCAATTTATGCGACATCGTATACGACAATATTAAAATGTAAGTATGTAAGGTAAGTCGTTAAAGCAAGTACCAACTTCAATAATTTTGTATTTTCTTGAACTTTCTTCAAAAATGATAAAAAAAAAAATTTTTGAAAAAATTATTACCTCTTGATAACATCTGATGACTCCTCATCTTCAAAAGAATATATCTGACCACTTGATGTATCCCAGAAAAAGTTTTAATAGCTCGTTACATGACCTTCATTTTTCAACTTTTACTAAGTAGCCCGAGAATTCCTCATTAATGCATTCAAATGCCCCACGAGGCTCCACACGTGACCTAATATCGCATCTTATTGCTAGGCACCAAAGAAAGTTTACTGCTTCATACGGTATGATATAGAAGCGGGTACTACACGTGAAACCTAGAGACTTGAATAGGCAGAGAAAAGAAAGGTCACCAGCAAGAAAATCTTAGCAATAGAAAAGAAAAACTCCTCTCCCCAAAAAAACCCCGTTACAGTACCTCAATTTTATCATCCTCCAATAAAAAATGGCTGATATCTTTAATATGGATGATGACGTGGGCATCGAGTTTATTGATAGCTTCAAGGCCGGTATGGTGTTGAATGGCGCAGATCAAGGCTTGAACTATAGGTTGCTCGATGATGCCGACGCGTCGCTTCCAGACGAGTCTCAAAATACCGTGTCAGAATTACCATTACCTATTCCTATTAAAAAACCAGGAAGAAGAAACTCGGCCATCGCGTCTTCCTACGAGATTGATATTCATGAATCATATGTATCTTCTTCGCTTGTGGTTAACAATGGTGATCTCAATTACAAACCCAAATTTTCCGATTTTGAACCAATTAAAGTTTTAGGTAAAGGTTCTTATGGTAAGGTTATTCTTGTAAGAGAACGTTCTACAGGTAAGTTATTTGCTCAAAAGCAATTGAAAAAGGCCTCGTTGATCATTAATGAAAACACCAATGAAGTTCACCAGTTAAACTATCGTCGTACTTTGAATGAAAAGAATATTCTTGAGATGGTTAACCATCCTAATATCGTTAAATTATACTATGCTTTTCAAGATCATGATAAAGTTTATCTCATTTTAGAATACTTAGACGGAGGTGAACTTTTCCATCACTTGGCTCAAGAAAGGTTTATGAGTGAAAAGAATGCCAGTTTCTACATTGCTCAGATGGTCTTGGCATTAAGATATTTACACATAAAATTGAAGGTTATTTATCGTGATTTAAAACCGGAAAATTGTATGTTAAATTCAAGTGGTAACCTTGTGTTAACTGATTTTGGTTTATCAAAGGTTTCTAGTGATGATAAAAACCATTCAATGACTGGTACTGCTCAATACATGGCCCCAGAAGTGATTAAAGGGGAACCTTATGATTATTCTGTTGATTGGTGGTCTTTGGGTTGTATTGCATTTGATTTGTTGACCGGATCTCCTCCATTCACTGGTAATAATAATAAGAAAATCATTGATAAGATTTTATCTAGTAAGAAAACCTTAAAATTCCCATTTTATCTTAGCGCAGATGCTAAGGATTTACTCAGAAAATTATTACAAGCAAACCCAGAAAAAAGATTTAATATTGATGAAGATTTTGAACTTTTAAAGAAACATCGGTTCTTTAGATATGTTGATTGGAAAGAATTAGAAGATATAGAATGCAGTGAAATCTTACCACCTATTTTACCTGTGATCACTGATCCAGTATTAGCTGAGAATTTTGATAAAGAGTTCACCGAAATGGCATTTACCCCTCAATTTAATACATTAGAACAAGACATTTTACATGTCAAGGGATTTTCTTATATTGATGAGAATTATTTAAGGAGTCAAATGGAAAGTAATAAATTATAGACTACAATTCGAAAGCTTTTTTTTTTTGGATATTATTTTTATATATTGGTGAGTACTACTTAGAAGATACCAACAGGTTGGTGATTGGTGATTACATCAAATTAATATTTATTTATATGTTTAATTAATACA
Source organism: Suhomyces anneliseae (assembly GCA_030568535.1). Taxonomy (NCBI): domain Eukaryota; kingdom Fungi; phylum Ascomycota; class Pichiomycetes; order Serinales; family Debaryomycetaceae; genus Suhomyces; species Suhomyces anneliseae. The sequence goes on from JAJMGB010000044.1 coordinate 12,623, forward strand.
GTATTATTATTATTATTGTACATAGAGCTAATACACAGTATCAAGCTAAAAGAAAATTCATACTGTAAATAGTAATAAAAATGCTCATAAGAAGAATTGAATATGCTAGTAGCCTCATTTTGAGACAAAAAGACCCATCAAAATAACCAAATACATAGTGTTAATAATGGTTTCAACGAGAATGATCAATTTGTAATTAATCTTAGTTTCTGATGTTTTCAAGTAGTTCAATTTGAAAAGTTTGGTAACAATTATAGTAGATGCTAAGAATGCCGATTCGGTAGTTCCCAATAAATTCTCATAACCGAACGAGATAACTAAATTCGCGAGCATGACAAATGTTAAACTGTTCCATGTCAATTGGTTAATTGCATTAACCAATAATGCGAAACTCGATAAATCTTTAGCTAATTTACCGAATTTCATGAATATTGGATCAATATTTATCATTTGGTTGTTAGAATCTAAGGAATAATCAAAATAATATTCAACAAAATACTTGAAATTTTGATAGCTGTTGGAAGGCATGTTGGTTTGACTTTCTAAAGATCCATAATTTCCATAACCCAGGATAGAAGATCTATCTAATTGATAAGTTGATAATTTTTGCTTCAAAAGTGGGAATGTTTCCTTTTTACCATGCTTCTTTTTACATCCACTAATTGGTAAAAATGGAGGTAAGAGCCACTTGAACCAATTGATAATGGAAATAAAATTGTTACGACAGAAGAGTTTTTGGGAGCATTCAGATTGAACTGACATGTTCAGGGATGTGGATGGTTGAGAAAGCATTCTTTGGCTGGTTTTTGGATGAGAATTATGTTCATGATTAGAATCCCGATCACTTCCGTGATGTGAATCCCTATCACTACCATGGCTAAAATCAAAGCCACCACCAGCACCACCACCAAGATCTAAACGAGATCCATCAGGAGCGGTCCATTGGAAACCACCGCCCCCACCTCCACCACCTCCCCAGTGGGTACCTAAGGTATCGACTTCATCGATATTTTCGTGAGTAATGCCAACGTTAGCTAAAGGATCTTCTTCAAGTGAATCATCATGTTCGAGTTCTTGATCACCGGAAAACAGATCGAAAGCTGCAATAGCAGTTGCTGTATTTAAATGGTAAGTATTTTTTGGAGAAACAGAATATAACTTATCCACAAAATCATAACAAGATTTGAAATTAGTTACTCTTTTTTCCCCAAAACTTCCCAAATTACTATCATATTTGAAATTAGAGGTTCCAATTGGAATTGAGTTGATAGTAGGATGAGGTTTGGTCATATTTTTATTATAGGTAAAAGTGGATGGTAAATTGGCAATTGATACTTGTTGATTAATTAAAGTATCATCACTATTATAGGAGGCCACGGATTCTCTCTTATCCATTGCAGTATTTCCCACGATGCTATCGAATAATTGTTCCATTTCTTGTTTATTTCCTAAGGCTTGTTGATTTTTATATGAATCTTGATTCATCCAAATTTCATATAATTGCAAGAATTTCTTATATTTAGATTCATAATGATATGAAGAACATAACAGAAGGAACAGGATAATTTGAATTGAATTATAAATTAAAACAAATACTGCCACTTGTTTTAAATTTATACCATTCATTGATGATACCACATAAAGGAATACAAACTTCAATATTTCTTGAATTATTGGTAAATAAAATTTATGGAAATCAGGAGATCCCAGTCTTCCCATGGTGAAGATATCATAGCAAAATGCAAAGACGTATGAAACCGCTGGTAAGATCAAAGCTAGAATCACGGTTTTTTGATATATGATGTTTGTTTGATCTTTCGGAGTAAGAACATCCAGGAGTTTATAAATGATGGAACACGTCAATACATGATATAGTAGTAGTAGCGGAAACACTAGGAGATATTTAATTGCCGTCATAGCCGTTCTCCTAAATGATTGGCTTTTGAGGCTTGATGTAGTTGATATTGCCTCTCTTCTTGGTTGCAAGTTTCAGATGACTAATGTTTGTTTTGCACCATATGATTGGATAGCGGGGAGAAGAGATCACGCGCTCAATAACGTGACCGAAAATACACGTGATCTAGTCTGATTAGTGATAACCTAAGAGGCCTAGTTTTCTATATAACTAATCAATTTAATCAATCTTAGTTTATTTTTGCTATATATTAATAATGGGAGACTCTAGATCGGTGATTCCATTAGAATCAAACCCGGCCATTTTCTCAGACTTGGCTACAAACATTGGACTTTCTCCAATTCTTCAGTTTCATGATGTGTATTCTTTAACTGATGAATCATTATTGGCGTTTCTTCCATCTCCAGTTTTTGGTATCATTTTACTTTTCCCATTAACTCCATCTTATGAACAATATAGAAAACAACAAGATTCTCAAAAACCATCCACATATTCAAATGAACTTCAAGATACTGTTAAATGGTATAAACAAACCCTTGGTAATGGTTGTGGATTATATGCTTTATTACATACCTTAAGTAATATTCCATCTGATTTTATTATTAAGAACCTGAAATTAGACCGTTTATTATCCAGAATTGAAGAAAATGGCCCTAGTATTAGTGTTGAAGAAATTGCCACTTTAGTTGAACAATTGGAAACTTCTATTAAATTAGATGATAACTTTGGTCAAAGAGGTCAAACTGAAGCTCCAAGTGCAGAAGCTCCAGTAGAATTACATTTTATCACTTTCATAAAGGGTAAGGATAACCATTTATATGAATTGGATGGTAGAAGAAACGGTCCAGTTGATCTTGGTGAATCTACTACTGATGTTAATGTACTTAATGATCCAAAATTGGCTGAAAAAATCCAATTTTATATTGATAATGCTGATGAAGCCAACAAACATAATTTTGCAATCATGGCCATCGGTCCAAATGCTGATTAAATACAATTCTATTATGAGATTATGTTGGGATATGAATATATGAATGCAATCGTTTATGAATATGTAGTCATTAGATCTATATGCGTAAAAAAACCCCCCTATAATTCGGGTGTAGGAATTCATTAATGTGTGTTCTTTTGCTTTGCTATAATGTTAGTAATAATTAAGAAACAAATCAAATTTGTCCCTTAATATCCACTTTTTTAAATGCTGGAGTATTGATCAATACTGTTAAAACCCCTCTGGCACCTAAACAATCAAATTCATGTTCTCCTTTGAATTGTGATATATTGTATTTTTCCAAGAATTGATCGAATTCTGTTGGTTCTTCAAACTTTAACCGGTCATAAATAACAGTATTGTTCAACTTTCTGTATGCTTTAGTTATTGTCCATAATGCCTTAACTCTTGTTTTGGTTAAAATGTAACTTTTAACCATATGATAGCCAAGTTTATGTTGAGGATAATTTCTGAATTTTTCAAGTAATACGAAAAAATCATAATAATCTTCAACTACTAAATCTTGATTGACTTTGAATAAATCAAGTAAAAATTCAAACCATGCTTCTTGTTGTTCATTCTTGTGGAAATTCTTATAAGATTGTTGAACAGTTAATTTCATTTTATAAAGTTCTCCATGGTTGTTAGTAATAATCATATAAATGGCACGATAAACCAAAAATTCGAGTTCTGACCTGAAAAACTCCAATTCTAATTTAGGTTCATTTTTCCGTTTAAGATAGTAAAGATATTTAAGTTGGGACTGACATTGATTGAATTCTCCTAGATCGTTATTTTCCAAAGATAATTTGGCATTCATTTCGTAAACATAAATTGTAAAATCATTTTTAATATGTTGCACTGTTAAATCTTGTCTTATGGATTTGAACTGATTAATAAGATACGAATATGAATCACTTTCTTTATATTTCTTCAAAACGTACTTGACACTCTTTATTAAAACTTCTTGGGGTCGCACCATGGCTGGGTTAGGTTCTGATGTCAATCTTAAATATGATTTTTCAAGGGTTTGTGATGTTCCTACAAATGTAGGAGATGATGAATTAGTATTGAATGGGGTGGTAACTGTGGTAACAGGTATTATTGGGGAAGGAGACTCAAACCTCTCACTTCTAAGCTTTTTTCTTGAAGCTGAATCATAATCTCCTGCTCTCTTCAAAGATGTATACTCAAGCGTAGCAGATTTCGCAGGTGGTGGTGGAGTCACCACTATATTTGATTTTTTCTTTATGCTTGCAGTTGTAGACACTGATTTCTTTATGGTTGGCATTCCTGCTGCTTCCAATGCTTTTCTCTTTTCCCATTCCAATTCAAGTTCTTTGGTTCCATCTAAAATAGGTATTTTCTGTGCCAGCCAATCATTCTCATATATACTATTAGTAGCTACTGACTTTTCAATAAGCTGCTGTAACTGTTTATTAAATATCACTTTCTGGCCCTCAGTAAGCCTTTGGTTGGATCTTTGAAACGATTCTACCACAAATTGATGCAAACTAGGAGGCCATTCTCCTGGTGCTGAAGAAGAGTTAGAAGAAGAGGAAGACTCCTTTGTTTTGTCCTTTTGTTTCTTATCATTTTTACCCTTTATATCCTTTGTCTTGGCTGCTTTCTTGGCTGCAGCCTTATTCCGCTTTCCTCCAAGACTTGTGGGGGTCACTTCATTATAAGTTCCACTCATAATATTTGGATATTAAAAATTAATACGCTTAACTATTAGGAAATTTACTGATAGATGAGATACTACCAGATTGCAGATTAACTAGCCAGAATATAAGAGTGAGAAATCCCAAAACTGCAATAGATCACCGCGCAACTGATACCCCGTACTACCTGCAGGACGAGAATCGAGGTTTACTTCACAACACTAAACTTTTAGTGAGGAATTGGTTATTATTACTTTTTTTTTTGTTTGTTACAAAACCTTCAATCACACTTGAGCGGAAGGTGTTCGCCTTAATCCCGTTTCCATCATAATTACTTCATCCGTCTTAGTTTGTGCATTAGACGCATTGATCACGTTCAATTGACGTTTCTCCATATTCCAATTTTCAATTGTGATTCCATTCATTGACCAATATCACCAATTTTTACAAAAAAAGAGAGACATTCAAAAAGTTCATAAGTTTCGAATTATAAACGTCCATTAACACTATAAGAAACAATAATCTCTATCCTATCTGATCATGAGGTCGTCTATTTTCAATAATGAACTACCGCTGAGAGTACAGTCAACATCCAAGCCCAAGTTCTCATCCCGGAAATCCAAATCTTCAAGTCCTTATGTTAGTACTCCTAATACCCCAGCATTAGATCGTAGCTCTAGCAATGTTTCCAATGGTGGTAGTGGTGGTGGCGGTGGTAGTGGTGATAATCATAATAAATCCAAGAATATCTCATGGAACTTAGATGATTTAATATCCTCTTATCAAGATAAAGGTTCATTACCTCCAATCCTTTCACCTACTTTACCTAATGGAGAAACTGAAGTGAATCCAATGGATAATATTAAACCTTCAAAATCACCTACTCCACCTAAAAAATCAAATACCATTAGTGATGACGATGAAAGTGATGACCAACCTATAAGAAAAAGTCGGATTAAAACTGAAAAATCAAAATATTATAATGACGATTCAGGTGAAGATGAAATTCCTCTTTCTTTGTTATCACCAACTTTACCATCCTATTTTGATCATGACAATATCAAAGAGAAAAATATACCCAAAAAGCCAAAACCTCCTCTGGCTAAAATAAAATGGATTAATAAATTAGATTCCGCCAAACCAAAATTTCTTTTAAGAATTGCATTTGAAGATAAACACGCATTAAATTCAATTAAACCTTCTTCTTCTACTTCAGATAATGAACCTGCTCTAACTGGTTTAGGCATCCATACAAGTGATCTGAAGGATAAGAAGAAATCAGAAAAATTAGAAGAAGAAAAAAGACAACTAGAAAAGTCAAAAGAGAAAGAACGTAAAGATAAAGATTGGGCTCTGAGAATTAAGCAACAGGAAGAAAGAGAACGTGAATTCAAGGAATTAGTTCAAAGAAAGGAAAAAGAACATGAAGCTTGGACAAGAGAACGTAAAGAAAAGGAAAGCCAAGAAGATATCAAAAAATCTGATAAATCAAAGGTCGAACTTCTTCAAAGAGAAAAAGAAACCCTTGAGAATGAATTAAAAGAAAAGAAAAGAAAGCTCATGGATACCGAGAAACTACTTGAAAATAGAGAAAAAGAATTATCTAAGAGACCTATCAAACCTTCCTCAGCATCATCATCTACATTGACCTCAACATCATCGTCATCATCTTCATCATCATCATCTGAACTTACTTATGAACAGCAAAAGAAGAGGGAACAAATCAAACAATTAAACAAAGATGTTATAATGAAAGAAAGTTCCCATCCAATGGAAGATAGAGTTAAATTACCATTAGCATCTTCAAAGCCTTCTAATCCTCCAACGCATCACAACTGGACCCAAAGTCAACGTGAAGAAGTCAAAAATCAATTACAGTCAAAGAAAACTCATTGGTTAGGATTATCCAAAACAGCAAGCCAAAGAGCAGAATCCTATAAGGGATCACATGATTTATTGTCTATTATTCTTCAAGTTGATTCATTAGTATTAAGAATGATTTCTTATGATTATGATGAAAGATCTAAAATTGTAACTAATGTTTTACCAAGTGAAAGATCATGGAAAATTCTAGTAACAAATATTACTCAATTAATAGAAGAGATTGATGAACTTACCAAAAAGATAAAGGATAAAAATTTACTTGAATTTCTAAAGATTCTTGTTTGCATTTTATTTCAAGCACAAGCAGTCATATTAAAAAGGATTAATTCAATCTTAACCAAAGTTATTCAACTGTATATTAATAAAACCACCGATCGTGGTGAACTTAATGGAAAAATTATTGAATTACAACAAACTACAATTGATAACAATACGTTAATTATTGAAAATTTCATGAATTCTAGACCAAGTTACGTTAATGCCATTATACCCATAAAATTTCCAATTACATGGTTCAAAAAATCATCTGATATGCAATCAGTTCAACAGGAGTACATTCTTGATAATCATAACAATAATATCAAACCCTCCAACCAAATGTATTATTTACCCATTGGAGTTTATTCAAATATGAATGAAATTACCTCCTTCTTGTATAATATCCTTCACGAATTTATTGACATTTTTAACAAGTTTATCAGACCAAATGATCCTATCAAGTATGTGCTACAAAGTGGACTGAATTAAGTCGTGAGTGTATATATAAAGATAGTGATATATATAAATATATAAAATTATATATTGAATGAACTATGAATGCTAGATTTAGACCTCAGCATCATTTTGATAAATTTAACTGTAATATGTAGTTCACTATTGTATTTTTATTTTTAGTGTTATTGTAGAAAGTTTAGAGATACTTTTCCTTGTAAATCCAACTATTACCAATTGATTTGAAGCCGAAAATTTCACTTGATCTTAACCAAGCTGCTGCCTTATGATGATCTTTCTTATGAGACTTGGATTTAGTACTCCAAATTTCTCCTAATTCTATCATGGAATGGACATTTCCCATGGAACCTGCCACGGAAAGAAGTTTGATACCATTGACTTCATCTCTATTATTAAGACCCCAGCCATTGAAAAGTGATTTTCCTAATTCATGGTATGACATGGATACGATATCAGCTTTATTTTTGGAAATAGTGGCTATTTTGTTAACCTGTGCTTTAGATAATTTGGAAAATGAATCATATACAATATTTGGTTCACTTCCATGTTTCAATGGATCAGTTGTTATGGTACGATCAATTTGTTTAAGAATTAATCTTATCAAATCTTCTGGATTCAATAAATTCAATTTTTCTGCTAATTTGCTAACTTGTGGTGATGATAATGGGTATTGAGGATGTGCAATATTGTTGTAATCAATTAAAATACATTTACAAAGCCACTTGATGCAATGACGATCATTTTGTTTCACACCTTGACCTGCTCTCAATGCCATAGCATAAAGATACATGGCTTTTGGATAATTACTTGGAATATTGGCAGAGATTTGAAGTTGGTAAGAAGCTTCTCTATGTTTACCCATTCCTCTTAATTGATAAGCCAACTTAATTCTTGTTTCGGGACTAAGACTATCAGATGATTGTTGTGCACTATTGCTAGTATTTTGTGGAGACAGGGTTTGTGATTGGCTACCTTCAGAAACCACTCTTCTTGGAGATACTGGATCAATAAGTTCATTCTTCGGACTTCCTTTAGTTCTCACAACAGGAGCAGAAGGAGTACGAGAAATTTGCATTGGTAATCTGTGCTGAGCATGTAATGGAAGTTCTTCTTCAGAATTGTTTGAATGGACAGCGGGGATTGAAGGTCCAACAGTTGGAACACCATTTGCAACAGTCATTGAACGCTTTAAGTTAGGTACTGGTGGAACATTTTCTTCAGGTAAATCGAAAGTCACATTAGTATCAGTTCTTCTTATTGAAGCCACATCAGCCACGAAAGAATCAGTAGAAGTATTTGCATTCTCAAACACAATGTTTTGCCGTATCTTTTTAATATTGACTTTTGGATTTCTTTCACGATCAATTTGAGGACCTGGTTGTAAACCACCTAATGCAGCCAACCCTTTTTTGGTGGGATGACGTCCTAAGTTTGCTAATTGGTTTGCAACTGGTCTTTGTCTTAATTCATTTCTTGGGGGAATATTAGTTTGTACTGGGAGTACTGGTTCATTATCAGTATCATCATCCTCATCGTCATCATCACCTAAGTCTAAACGGTCTAAAAGACGACCGGTAGTTTGTATAGAAGCAATACTATCACGTTTGGTCAAGTCAAAACCTTCGTCGTATAAATCATTTTTGGTAATATCTAAACGATCAAGTAAATTCTCGTTTGTTGCAATTGAATCGAAAGAATAGATACTTTCTGAATCATCACGATTGGAGTCAGCAGGACTCATACCATGAGAGTTGGGCTGACGATGCATAGGAGAAGTAACAGAAGGATGTGGAGGTGGAGGAGGTGGAGGAAGTGGTGGTGAAGGAGAAGGAGAAGGAGGGGATTTAGCGACAGTAGTAGACGCGGTTCTTTTAGGGGAATAACTCTTGGGCTTGGGAGGGGGAATAGGAGCAGACACAGAAGGTTTACTTCGAGCCACGGCCGAGGAATTAGTATTAGTATTGGTTAAAATACTGTTTGTAGTAAACAGACGTAATCTTCCAGGATTGGAGATAGAACGAACTGGTCGTTTAGGTTGTTGTTTAGTAGAAGAGGAGGTGGAGGTGGAGGTGGATGATGATTTAAGAGACTGAGAACGAGCAATTGAGATCTGTCTTTCCAATTGATTCAATGGAGACTTTATCTCATTACTTGGAGATGGAGGAGGAAAAAACGGACTTGTATATTTAGGTAATCCGGGTTGACCTGCGCCACTTGAAGGGGTTGTTTCTTTGATTAGCATCAACATATTTTTAGATTAGGAGTTTGTAGGGAAATTGGGCCGCGCACGATTTGGGACAAGGTTCAATATGAATAGGAACACTTAGTTGCAATTATAAGGACAACAAAGGAATGTCAAAAAAAAAGGGTGACAAGGGTATTGTAATATTCAGGGCCACTAAAATGTTTTAGAAATTTTGATTTTGGATGTAAAGTGAGTTGAATGTGTGGTTTATTATAATTGAACTTCCCCAGATATTGGGCTTTTTTTTTTGTTAAATGCTGCAATAAGTTTGAGAATTGAGAATGGGAGAAAATTCTTGAAGTCACAAATCAAATTCGAATGGTTATGGAGTCAAGTAGTAAAGAAAGTGTCAAAAAAAAAAAAATTAACAGGACAACAGAATGATTAAATGGAACAAATCGTTTCTGGGGTCACTGACAGGGGAATGGGCATTGATATATATGTGAGTTAATGTATTATCTATTAATATGAGTAAGAGTTAAGTAAAAATCTAGTATGTGTGTTTTATCATTGAAGTGTGAAACAGATCCGAAACACAGAATCCATTATTGTTTGCATCGCTTGACTAAAACTGTAACAAACGCACTCTAGATGCATTTTTTTTACTTGGTATCTATTATTCCTGTACCATATTAACGGCTATGAGATCTAACCAGCATACCGTTTTGGTGTAATTAGTATTATTGTTTCTATATTGGTCGTGTGTTTCGTATAGCTACAGGGATGAAAACCTAGTATAAAAGAGTCTAGTCCAGTCCACTTAGACTTTTGCTACATTCCCTAAAAAACACACTTCAAAGGGAGAAAGGTGGGTAAACAAATAAAAGTGAGCAATTCGATACAAAGCGGAATTTTCTTGTTCTTTTTAAGGTTCCTCGCCTAATGTTCATACTAAAGTTGAAACCGTTGGTACGTTTGGTTATTGTGTTGATACGATACTCGTCTCTCGTAACTATATAAGCTCGTGTCTTGGTTATTGTATTGTGTTCCTAATTGCAGGATTTGATCTCAGTACCTGTCTAAAGAATAGCCGAACTTATCAGTGCTCATATCACTTCATGAGACCTTTAGGTTGGGAGCTCCGTACTACAATGCTTCTATATATTAGCTTGTTATGACACGCGTGTATATAACATAAAAAAAAAAACAACAAAAAGCACGGGTTCAAAATAATATACCCATAAAGTCTTGGACTATAACTAGGGGGTAAATCCAGATCTTTTTTAGTAAATTAATGTAACGTCACAGTTCTTTTTTAAATCTCCAGATTTCGCAGCTTTCAAGTGTTCTTTTTTTTTGCCTTATCCTAATCTTTGTTTGGTTATTGGTTCCATCTCTTTCTCCTTCCACTTGGGTAGTGGTTAGGTATTTTTGGTGCCGTATGTAGGATGGCGGCTTAGTTTTTCCTATAGTTACTGGCGTTAATCGGACCTAACACTTACCTTTTTTTTCCATTAGAGGTGTGGCCTGTCACTAATTGCACCGTTCTACCGCGACAAACCGATTGTTCCACCGCGAGCACAGTACTATTGTCTAATGGTGACTTCTCACTATCACTACAGTTCCGCCGGTATCCGAACCCCCCCGGCTCATCTCCCGATTGGTACCATGTACCATAATCAAGTGACATAAAACGCTCCTCTTACCACCGATGCACCCTACCCTAGCACGGCACCTCTAGAACGGCACTCGGTGTTCATTCTGTGCCCACTCCGTGGACACCATTTTCTATGTTCTTTTCGTACTTTTCGTAAAAGGGTGGGGCGGCATCATTAAACTCCAGCACTCCTCCTCCTGCGCACTGTAAAGATTGTAATTCCTCTATTACTTGGAACTTCATAGATCTATTGATAACTAATCATCATAATCATAATGGAAGTCATCAAAGCTCACCGTCCTGCTCAGTCTCCTGAAAGAGACCCTTCTACTCAATCCAATTACTACAATTTCAATGTTATCAAGACTGAACTTAACCTCAATGTCTTATTTGAATCAAAGATTGTTGAAGGTGAAGTTACTTATGAATTAGAACTTAAGAATGATGTTGATGGTCTTGACTTAGATACTTCTTTCTTAACCATTCATGAAGCTTTTGTTAATGGTGAAAAGGCTGCTTACACTCTTCACCCAAGAGTTGAACCTGCTGGTAGCAAATTATCTATTAACTTGACTGGTAAGGCTAAGGATTTAGCTAGTGTTAAAGTTAAATTCTCTACCACTGAAAAATGTACTGCTTTACAATTCTTGGATAAAGAAGTCACTGATGGTAAGGTTGCTCCTTACTTGTTCTGTCAATGTCAAGCCATTCATGCAAGAAGTTTGGTTCCTTCTTTTGATACCCCAGCTATTAAGAGTCCATACTCTTTTAAGGCTACTTCTCCATACTTCACCTTAATGTCTGGTCTTCCAAAGGGTGTTGAAGGTAACACCTACCACTTTGAACAACCAATCCCAATTCCTTCTTATTTGATCTCTATCGCTTCTGGTGATCTTGTTAAGGCCCCAATTGGTCCAAGATCTGATGTCTACTGTGAAGATGTTAACATTAAAGCTGCTCAATGGGAATTTGAAAAGGATATGGAAAACTTCATTCAAATTGCTGAAAAGTTGGTCTTTGATTACGAATGGTCTAGATTCGATTCTTTGGTTATGCCAAACAGTTTCCCATACGGTGGTATGGAAATTCCAAACTTATGTTCTTTAACTCCAACTTTGATCTGTGGTGACAGATCTCAAGTTAACGTCATGGCTCACGAATTGGCTCACTCTTGGGCTGGTAACTTGGTCACCTCCGCTTCTTGGGAACATTTCTGGTTAAATGAAGGTTGGACCGTTTACCTTGAAAGAAGAATCATTGAAGGTATTGCCATTGCTGAAGCTCGTGAATTGAACAAGCCAGATCCAATTGCTTACGGTAAGGCCAAGAAGGATTTCGATGCCATCATTGGTATTTACGATTTAGAAGCTTCTATTGAATCTATGGGTGATAAGGCTCCACTTTACTCTCGTCTTGTTCAAGACTTAAAGGATGGTTCTGACCCAGATGATACCTTCTCCAAGGTTCCTTACGAAAAGGGTTCTACCTTATTATTCCACCTTGAAGAACAAGTTGGTGGTAGAGAACACTGGGATAAATTCATTCCATACTACTTCAAGAAGTTCAGATACTCTTCTCTTGATACTTACCAATTCATTGATACCTTATACGAATTTTTCACTGACAAGCATGAAGAATTAAACGCCATTGACTGGGAAGCTTGGCTCTACAAGCCTGGTATGCCACCAGTCGTTCCACAATACGATACCAGTTTGGTTGACGAATGTTACGCTTTAGCCGACAAATGGCATAAGAAGGTTCTTAGCGGTGAAGGTTACTCTGAATTCGCTGCTTCTGATGTTGCTGAATTTTCTAGTGACCAATCTGTTATTTTCTTGGAAACCTTATCTGCATACGAAAAGCATCCAGACTTCAAATGGAAGAACCTTCTTGATGCTTTGGAAGCTTTAGACAAGATCTATCCAAACTACGAAAAGACCAAGAACGGTGAAGTCTGTTCTAGATGGTACTCTTTACAAGTTTCCGGTGGTAGTGAAAAATACTTCAATATTCTCGGTAACTGGTTAGGTACTGTCGGTAGAATGAAGTATGTCAGACCAGGTTATGTTTCTTTAAACAAGATGGACCACAAGAGAGCTGTCGAATACTTCCGTAAATTCGAAACCTCTTATCACCCAATTTGTAAGTCATTAGTTATTAAGGATTTAGGATTGGAAGAAAACTAATGAACCTCATAAATAGCAGAAAACCTATAACGTACTTTGAGTATTATGCAGAATAAATATCTATCAACAGAATTGCTTAGTATTGTAAGAAATAGAAACATAATCAAGAGATAAGAGTAGAAAGAAAAGCTACTCCATATTCTCCGTAGTTATAATGTATATGAAACTTAATGATGGATTTTTTCTTATGGAATTGAATGTTTTTAAGCGTTTTTAAGTATATATTCTTATCTTTTTTTCCATTCTGGTGATGTAAATCTTTACTAAGGCGGTCTATTATTATCATACTACTTTCAACATTGGGTGCAAATCATAGACTCAAAATGAAAATTATTTCCCAAAATAGAAATAAGTTATCAAGAAGTTTTCAAAATCATATACCACATAACCAATTCCAAGCGGTAATTACTTCTCAATTGGGTGTACTGTCTTTAGAGGATTAACTAAATATAGGTGGTGATTATTACGTAATATATTATACATCGCGACTCAAACACGCCCTAAGCCTCACATAAAAAAACACGTATTTCAATCTTTGATCTACCATCAATAACAATTGTTCCACCCAACTGATAACACCATCAACATGTCCTTCTTATACCAAGCATTACCAGTAAGTACAACAGAATATTCCAGCCACGTGAACGTCAGTCTTCCCAAATACCGAAAATCCATCACATATCCGAGAAATTAAAAATGTGTGAAAATGAAAAACAACAATAAACTCGATGCTTTTGAACAAACTTGAGGCCTTTAACACATGTCTTTTTGTCCTAATGATACTTCGTACCACCATATGAAAATATTACTCGAAAAAGAACCAATCAGAACCGAACACAAGTGACACTCGACATTCGGAAGTTTCTTATCAGCGGCTAAACACATGCCGAAGAAAAATCGAAAAATGACTTACAAGAGAGATAATTGTATCGAAAACTATATTTTGATGATTATTTGATTAACCAAGTTGCTGTTGTAATTTTTTTTTGGACTTTAGGGACTCTTTGACTGAATTGTTCATCCTATTTTTAGCACTACTAACATTTTTAGCAAGTGAATCTGATCTCCGACAGATTAAGCATAGATAGAATCAGAGGTGACATCGGTAGCATCCAATCTTCTATTGCTAAGATTAAGCCACCACAAGAATTCTTCGATTTCAGAAGAATCTCTAAACCAGCCAACTTTGGTGAAATCCAAAACAGAGTTGGTTACAACTTAGGTTACTTCTCTGCCAACTATATTACCATAATTGCCATTTTAAGTGTTTACGCTTTAATCACCAACCTTTTATTATTATTTGTCACCATTTTCTTAATTGGTGGTGTTTACGGTATTAATAAACTTGGTGGTGAAGATTTGAACTTACCATTCGGTAAATTCACCACATCTCAATTATACACTGGTTTGATGATTATTTGTATCCCATTAGGTTTCTTGGCCAGTCCTATTTCTACTATGATGTGGTTAATTGGTTCCAGTGGTGTTGCTGTCTTTTCCCATGCTTCTTTAATGGAAAAGCCAATTGAAACCGTTTTTGAAGAAGAAGTTTAATTTATTATTGATATTAAATGATAGACCCAATACCACAAGATTAAATAGTATATCAATAGATACTTGACATTATTAACAAAGAGAAAGATAGATAGAATTAAACAGGGTTGTTTTAATAGTTTAATAGTCTATTATTATTTTTATTATTCAATATAATTAATCTCAATATAAGTTATTGAAGAATGAACACTCTTAATATAGTGAGAAAAAAAATTAGTTGTGTGTAGTACTACATTAAAATTTCAACACATCTCTAGAACAAACTCCAAACTAACTATTTGGTTTGCCTGACAGATGCTACAATAAGTTTTTCCATACAAATATCTATTGCACTATGCTATACATCATATTAACCATTCCTGAAATACAGGATTCAATACTATTAAGTCTGTAGCTTGACGAAGCTTCGTAATAATAAGGGGGAATATAGCCAAGCACTTAGATGTGCAACTTAGTTCTTCTCCAGTGTCTTCTCTTGGCGTTGTATTTGATGGTGTTGTCAGATCTCAATCTGATCCATTGTGGCAATGGTCTGTTTTGCTTTTGAGCCTTAGCTAACTTTTGCTTGGTTCTGAAAGATTTTTGGGACTAGAATTGTTAGTAATGGATTCATCTTAAATCTATTGGTGATGACATTTCATGGATTGAAAGAACGTTTAAACTGGTTTGGTTTCCTTATTCCCACTATTCCAACTATTCACTATAGCTGATGAAAAAAATCTTCATGATGGATTTTCTTTATTTTTCAAAGATGTCGAAGTCGAAGTCGCTGACCAATGACCAATATGATCAATGATATTCTTCATCATATTCACTTATAGGATATATCTATGACATCTGACATGTTGTAAGTCCACTTTATCATTCATATTCATGTTGTTGACCACCATTTAACACCATACATACAGGCATCTTTAATATCTATACTAGCTAAAAAGAAGTAATAAAACCAGACTTTGGTTTTTCTCAATACCTCTACCATACAAAAAATTTTTCGCCAGGAATTATTGCAGGTTAGCTCAAACCCTCAGGTTACAATTTCAAACTACAGGTTTCGCAAGCTAATCTGTAATTGACGCCACCTGCACACATGCCTGTGACTGTTTTTCGATGAGATGTCGCGAGGTTAGTCTCAGAAAAGTTGATATTAATTTTTCAATTTATTTCTTAATACATCAACATCAAAAATGACTAGAACCTCCGTGTTAGCTGATGCTTTAAACGCTATTAACAACGCTGAAAAGACCGGTAAGCGTCAAGTCTTGATCAGACCATCTTCCAAGGTCATCATCAAGTTCTTGACCGTCATGCAAAAGCACGGTTACATTGGTGAATTCGAATACATTGATGACCACAGATCCGGTAAGATCGTCGTTCAATTGAACGGTAGATTGAACAAGTGTGGTGTTATCTCCCCAAGATTCAACGTCAAGATTGGTGACATTGAAAGATGGACTGACAACTTGTTACCAGCCAGACAATTCGGTTACGTTATCTTGACCACCTCTGCTGGTATCATGGACCACGAAGAAGCTAGAAGAAAGCACGTTTCTGGTAAGATCTTAGGTTTCGTCTACTAAGTGTATAGTACGGCTGTAATATAAGAATATCGATAGAGAATTAATTATTAATTGTATTTTACTGTATTGTATTGTAATGTACTCATTACTGTAGCTAGAAAGCCCCCTTAACCATTTAGTCGTACTACTTTTACTATGTCTAGCTAAACTACCAAGTTTTTTTCTCTAGTTGCAACTCCAAAAGAGGGCTCGAGCCCTAATCCTCGAAATACATCATGTGATGCCTTTTCTGCACACAAACTGCACCGACCCATCACTCATAACCAGTCGCACTAGCAGTCCTAATATACACCCATACCGCAATAGTTAAATTGAAGTTTCGCGTGCGGCTCACTTTCCTACTGCGTACGGGAAAATTTTTCGACTAGGAGGTATAGTGGAAAAAATTCAGAAAATTTATAATACTTCTGGTCTTTATTCTAGTTCATAAAACCATAATCATTATGTCTGCTGGTATGTTCAATCAGATCAACAGAGGAGAGTTATAAGGAGAGCATGTCATCACACCAACGAATCAATCAGAATCAAATCATATCATTTCACATCATATCATCACTAGTCTTGTTAACGTTGAATCCATTCAAGATGTTCAAAGTATGAAAAAAAAGAGATGAACCAATAGATGGAAGAAAATGAAAAAAAATGAATCAAATGAAACTGGCTTCAAACAGTGTATCAACAACAGCTACCACCTCATCTCATCAATCAGAATGAAGAAAACATGTATCACCTGAATAACGCTTTTTCCCCTTTTCTCTTTTGAAAAATCTTTAAAACATATACTAACATATAATAGGTCCAATTAGAGATGGCTCCCAAGTTTTTGGTGTTGCCCGTATCTTTGCTTCTTTCAACGATACCTTCGTTCACGTCACTGATTTATCCGGTAAGGAAACTATCTCCAGAGTTACTGGTGGTATGAAGGTTAAGGCTGACAGAGATGAATCCTCCCCATACGCTGCTATGTTGGCTGCCCAAGATGTTGCCCAAAAATGTAAAGAAGTTGGTATTACTGCCGTCCACATCAAATTAAGAGCTACTGGTGGTACCAAGACCAAGACTCCAGGTCCAGGTGGTCAATCCGCTTTGAGAGCCTTGGCCAGATCTGGTTTAAGAATCGGTAGAATTGAAGATGTTACCCCAGTTCCATCTGATTCCACCAGAAGAAAGGGTGGTAGAAGAGGTAGAAGATTGTGATTTTGCTACTTTTTTACTTATCATATAATATAATATAATATAAGAAATCGGTCGAAAAGTCATGTCTTCATTGTGAGGTCTAATTAATCTCATTTTTGGGTTACCAAGCAATTCTCTTTACATAGTAAAGGTCAATGTACATTTATAAAGTATTAAATTCGTAGAAATGAGTATAATCATTTGCGCACTTAGATTTATTTTTTTCTTAAAGGAAAGGGCCTAATTATGGATCCTGTCCTTTGGGTTGTTGCCTAGTAGTTAAGCTGTCTCATTTTTTCTTTTTTTCTGGTTGGTGTAACTGTTGATACTTTTGTTCCTATATAATTCTAGTGTGCATTGAAATTCATCACATGATATACATCTTCAAATCTTAACCAATGCTTATACGAAGGTGTATACGGAGGGATATACGAAGAAGTATACCATTAGGACCAAGACGTCTACTCACTCTGACCTCAAAGATCGTCATAGATGAACTCTTTTCCTCGAAGCCCGCTTCTTCACTGCATAAACCATCCTCTTTGTCTTCATTATGGGATCAACCATCACCTATAGACCAACCTAAAGTACCTTTGGACTTGATACAAGGACCAGCTACGACAAGAGATGATTCTGGAGCGGTGCAATTAGCCCGTTCATTTAAACAATATGTGGATGCCCATCAAGCATTGTATGGTAACCAGACCGGGGTCAAACTCGATCGTGATGAATACCAAAAGCTAGGAATGTCGATTGTGGAAGGATCAGAACTGGTAAACCAGTACTTCGACAAATTCAGTACCTCCACTTTATCCCATAAGTCTTTCCTCCGTACATTCAATGAGTTGGCTCCGTATGATATTCATTTATCATCATCTATATTATTGGCCAATAATGGTAACCAAGAATCCATAGATAAATATGAGCTTCCTCCATTGAAGAGACCAGAGGAGTTCAATCCTTTATTTTTGGCAGATATCGACAACTTACCTAAATTTATAAAAGTCTTGGAAGAGTCAGGCTCTGAAGAAAAGGTGCTTAGAGATATGTTACATAAATTATACAATTATGGTAAATCATCTATAATGTTCCACTTACAATACAAAGGTATACCCAAATCCAAGTTTACAAATAAGATCACGAAGATCGTTCAAAACTCTCTTGTTCATAAATGGGTAAGTCCAAAACTTGCACAATCATACTTGAAAAATAGCATTTTGAATGATGATCAGGTCAATCAGAAAATTGTATACCAGTACATTGGATACGTTCTTTTAACAGATAAATTTCCAGCTAAATGGCTCGAGAGATTATTCGAGCGCGATGAAATGAGCTTGGCAGATTCTTTTCCAACTACACCATCATTAAATGAAAGAACTCCTAGAGGTACTGGTTCTTTAGGAACAGATGCATTTTTAAACGTCATATTAAGGGCAACAACATTTGATAATCAAGAAAACCTCAAACAATATGCTCAGGCCATATTTGAGCATATTCATTCTACCAATTCTTCTGATATTGAAACTCCTGGATTATTAAATGCCTTATCTGAACAAGATATTGTAGGTTTTGAAAAGTGGATTCAAGATTATTTCAACAATTATCCATCGGAAATCACCCAATCGACTATAGATCATATCAAACAATTAATCTTCAGGTATAATATTCCAGTGGATGTCAAAAGTTTTTTAAGAATAAACCCATCAATCATCAGAGAAAGTTCTAAACCTACCTGGACCTCTGATCAAAATATCAAGGGACTCTTATGGAGTTTCAATAAACTTGGAATGTCTAGATACAATAATTTGGTTGCCTTGGATCTTTTAAAGTACTCAGACAGATACTACTTCAAATCATTGGAAAAATTATTAAATTCTAATGAATTCAAGAAGCATTATGTGGAAACCTATTTCAGAGAAGAGTATACCCATGACTATAATTCTCCGGTGCTCAGGCGACTCGTGAAATCTAGACATTCAAGTGGTCTTATTTCCAACCAGTTCTATCAAAACTTTTCCCTTCGTACAAACCAAATTGAATGGGTCTCCGAAACAATCTCCAAGATAGTCACTGTTCTCGATAATTTGAATTACGAAGAAGTTGATGAATTTTTTGCAGAAATCCAGAAAGAAATTAATTCCAGAGAATCTTTTCTTAGCATGGTGAATAAAGAACTTGTTGTGTCTGATCTTGAAAAGTCAGATATTGTCATTAAAATCAAGTCAAAAGCAAAAAAAATTGCAAACGATGATAAGATAATTGTGAGTGGTAGAAACTATATGAACTATTTGGCTATGGAATCTAATCTTAATAATGGCTTAAGTACATTCCTTCAAAGTAATAAAGAAATAATGGAAATTTTGGACATGTTGTTTCCTAAGAATGAACTCTTTTTGTTGGTGGGAAGAGAAGGATCAGCTCTAGGTGAGGCTATCATTAACAAGATAAACTCAAAACGCAAACAATTTGATATTCCAGATATCAATGTGGAAGTAAAATATTCAGAAACTGTTCCAGAAAAATTAAAGACTATTCTGCATTCTTTAGCTTTCCCTCAACCAGAGCCAAATAAACTCCATAAATTATTACTTGTGAATTATTTCCATTCCAGAACATTATTAAATGAGATTAACAGCAATTTGAAAAACCAAAATCGACTCCCGGATATTATTACCATGTATGGATCAATAGGATCAAAATATTATGAATTCATGGTGAGTAAAAAATTAGCTGAAAACTCACAATTATCCCATGAAACGCACCAAACGCTCAAGTTTTGGTTACTGGATAAAAAATTTAAGAAATTGGTTCTGAACTCTTCCAACTTGTCACATCCTTTTAGCAATGCTGATCCTAAAATTGATAAGAAAATTCAATCACTTTGTTCAGATTTAGAAAAGAGCTATTCTACCAATGAGTATTACAGGTTACGTTATCATAACCAAATATTCAACCAGTATGTTGGTTCGTTGTTAAACTTGGATAAGAAATTATTACATGAATGGTTTGATAAAGTGGTCGATCCAATTATCACGAATGCCCAAAATGATGACTATGTTGAGAGATTCGTTGACGAAGTGCTGAAGTCATAGATATAGATGAATCAGAAATATGAATAGAATATACTACAGAAACTTAGCAACCGATTGACCACTAATAATATTAAAGCTCAACAATTTTTATGGATATGTAAAGATATTATTTTTGGTTGACAACTCTGCATAATTACTTGTGAATTGTCAAATGATAGATGTATATAGAGAAATCAAATACTTTATTATAGGAAATTGTAGTAGATAATTAGGACTGGAACAAATACTCCCAATTCTAAAATATTCAATTTCTTCCTTCTTCAAGTAAATTTTGATCACTCTTCTCTTGAATTGTAATTAAAAATCAGCTGTTTGACAACCCTGATTGTTCTGTTTTGTGGATCGTTATTGATAAGTGATCTCAGTGGTGTCATGTGTTGCATCACATATCCCGATTGGGATATATTTTCCAGAGATAAGATGCGAAATTTTCGCAACCAACGAATTGAAACTGAACAACAATATGATATAAAGGAGAGTCAACCCCTTAAAGAAGAAGGTCTGTAAATCAGAATATGTTGTTTTTGGTACCTATAGGTTTAGGATTAATTTTATTGGTATTTGCATACCATTTGAAAGCCGGTGGCTCAAAGCCATGGTACTCTTCTATCAAGTTGCCATTCCTTGCGAAACCTAAGAAGAAACATTTGGACCACGAAGCAGCAGGTAGTAGACGTGGGTCAAGTTATAAGAGGGAAGAAGGTGAGATCCCTAAACCTACTCCCTTGATGATCACCCCGGATCAAGTTCACAACTACGATGATCGTCCATGGAGACCATTCAGATGGCCATATCACCAAACCATGTCTATTTTCAAGTTAGATGTCAACCACTGGCTTGATATGGATAAATACTACATTCATTACATTGAAGAAAAGAAAAGAATCTGGATGAAATATGGAAAGCAGAATATTGATTGGTTGCCGGAAAGTGAAGAAGCCTGTATTGAATTAATGGAAATTGTAATGGATCATATGTTGACCAGATACCCATTACTCTTCACATTGTTGAAAGATGGTGATAATGGTAAGATTATCAAGAATGAAATCACCCACGAGATTCTTGATATGACATTTCCTTTGAAGGAACATCCTTTAATTTATGTATCAAAGGTTGCCAAAGAAGACTTCTACGTTGTGCTCAAAAATCCAAAAGATAACTTACACTATTTAGCTGCTGCTGCTGTTCCATTTCCAGGAGGTTCATTTGGTATTGATGAAAAGATTGGTAAGAATTTGGATGTGATCCATAGTGATGTTCCTTATTATAAAGAAAAGCTTCAAAAATCTATGGAAAGATGGTTTGAAAGAATGAAGCCTGATGAGCCAGTTGAAAGGGCTAGTTGGTATATTACATGGGATCACAAGTTGAAAACAAATAATGTTTACCAATTACCACAACACAATCCTGATTGGGAAGCCAACTTAAAGTCTACCGACCCCAAAGAATTCAATGTAAGGGTTGAAAGACAAACACTCAGAAGACTACCAAAGTCTAGAGCTATTATTTTCTCCAACCATCCAATTTTCTATTCTATTGAAGAAATGAAAGATGAGCCGTTAGTTCCGTCTTTAATCCGTAAGATTATTTATGAAGGACCAGAGGATATAATCAAGTATAAAAACTTTGGTCTGTTTAGAGACCACATTTTACCTTACCTAGACGGATTAGTGAATAGACAAATTGAAAAGGGTATCATTAAGGAAGATACTCCTTTGAGAACACTTTCTTCTTATCCATTTGCACATTGGGTGCAAACAGACTTTGACTATGTTAACGGATGGTCAAATCCGGGATCCGGATACAAGAAGGAAGAAAATTATACCGAAAAGGCTAAGGGGGAGCTTGGCATTAACGATTAGCGTGGAAACCGACAGGGTCTTTTAAACCCCGTTATTTATTGGTTTGTAGTGTGACTTCTATTTTTGTTGATAGCTGCATTAGGAAGTTCGATACGAGTAAAATCTAGTCTTTTGCAAAAAAAAAGAATACTTAACTCCGTATACCTAGACTAATCAATAAACGAAAATAATTGTTAAACGAAGATTCCAATTATAACCCATTTAAAGGTCATGAAACTTTAGTTTAGTTGCCAAAAATACATTTTTTTTAATCATGTAATCATATTTTGTAGTAGGAGTCAAATATATTTTTTACATAGTGTTTTCTATTAACAGTAGACCAGAATCGGTAAAAGGGGATATGAATTTTATTTTGAAACTCCATAACCGCAAACTTAAACTTTGTTTTAATACATCAAACAATTGGAAACCAAGTTACTCCGCCCAGTTAAGCTATATATATACCCTCCAATTAACTATGATCCATCACATGATTTCATCCATAGTTAATTGATACATTGACAGGTGCGAATTTTACGAGATTGAGAGATTTATTCATTTTTCGCACCAAATCAAAGCCTCGTATATTTATAGTTAGACCTTATTATTCGCACGGCCATTACCAAAAACCGCTGCCGATCACGAAGTAAGTGCCTAAGCATAGAAGCTTTTTTTTTTCTTATATTAAACACATCAAAAGCGTTATGAGTCGCGATGCCAACGGTTGTACATGTGGATGTACGTATAAGTAGTACATTAGCGGTCGTTTATTCCTCACAAAGCAAAAATATTATTATATTAAAAAAAATTTGTTGATATCTCTAGTCAAAAATCAAAAACGTGGCTATGGCGTACTCCACATTGAGAGCGCCTCATTTATCTTAAATTAGCATGGTACGGGTTTGTACCCGTTTTTAATCTTTGCAGTATCGGAACAAAAAAAAAAGCTCCAATAATATCTGGGATGGCGCCATACATGTGGCCTATTTAAGATGACTTATATAGTTAGTAATTCCTCTATGTTATAATAATTTTATTTGATCTACTCGAGGCAAATCATCATCATCATAATCATCATCGCCTAGTTTTATAAAGCATGGGGAAGGTATCCAAGCCGAAGTTCTCATCGCTTCGTACCATAGTTAATCTCATCTTGACGATAGTGGTGATACTAGTACTTGTTCCTACATGTTGGCTAATCAGACATCATGAACAAGTCCCAGAAGCTTTAAGCATTACTTATCATCAAACTAATAATAATCTTTATAATAATAATAATAATAGTAATGATAAGACCCATCAAAATTCTAAAAATCATCATGATACTTGCACAAGTTACTTTCAAAACTTAAGAACCATAGATCCTACATTAGATATTCAAAAACATCAACTCAAAAGCTCGTTGACCAGTTTAAGAATCTTTAATAAGTGTTTCTTCGATTATGAATGGAACCCTACTATTTCAGGCATAGAATCAAAAATTCTCCCCTTTTTTAATGATGAGTTCCCCACGTTTACCAGATGGAACACCACTACCTCGGATACTCCCGTTACAAACTGGAGAGACTTTCGCAACCAAATTAATGATAAGGGTATTGTGATCGGTTGTGAAAATGGTCATCAGTTACAAACCATCATCAAACTCGTAAGAGTCTTAAGAAAGTTGCAAAATACTCTTCCTATTCAAATTGTCCATACTGTACCTTTAAAAACTCAACAAGTAATTCAAGTCGCAAGAGAACCAATAGTTGGAGAAAAAGAACAAGATATTTGGTTTGTTGATGCTTCCAAAACCATAAAACAAGATGTCAGCATCCGTTTAATAGCACCTATTTTCAATTCATTTTCAGAAATGATTTACATGGATCCATCAGTGGTTCCAGTAGTAAATCCATTACAATTATTTAAAAGTCAACATTACATAGATAGTGGACTTTTATATTTCAAAGATCGTAAAACAGTTGGAAGATATTTATCCAAGACCTATTATGCTGCATATGATCATTTATTACCTTCAACCGAAGAGATTGATTTATTTAAAGTCACTTCCTTAACCCATACAACCAAAGAGGATCCATTGGAGCCTAAAATCTACAGCACTAATTATAGAAGTGTTGTTTCAGATCAACTTTATGTCATGGATAGATCTCGTTACTTTACTGGTTTACTTATGGGAGTAGCTCTTGAATTATGGAAATTACCCCGTAATCATGCACCAAAAGAATATTTATGGATAGCACAAGTTGTAAGTGGAAATGTCAACCTACAAGATGTCAATGGAGTTTTCAATCGCCATTATGCTGCTGTTTCTGGTAAAATAGTGGCCGATAGACAAACCAACTCAGTCTGTGGATCAAGTCACTTTCATTTTAGTGATGAAAAAGAATCTCAACCTCATCTTCTCTGGATTGATAGAAAGATGAATCATGAAGCATTACAAGAATTGAATGGTGCTATCATTCCTTCAAGTCACCACTTTAGAGATGTTATTACAGGTACATCAGGTGAGCAATATTGCACATATATGGCTAAAGAATCAAATACCAGTGGTCATAAATATAAGAAAATGATCCAGTCATATTCTAGATCACTGAATTTGATAACTCTTACCAAAAATGAATTGGCTCATATCAGTAATCTAATGAGCGTTTGGCAACATAGCCCAATTGAAGCAAGCAAATGAGCAAACAAATAAAAAACTAGAACTTATAACACTTGAAGAATTAATTTTTGCTAATTTTTTTTTCCATAGTGAACCAATTATGATTTAGTGGATAATATTCTAAATAGTGTATGCTTTTTTTACAACCACTAAATTTATTTTGGCTAACGAGTATAACGAATCAATACCTCTCATTCGACTGAGTATTCACCATTCAGTTTCGGGGGTATATAGAATTATAGAATGAATGAACATCAATGCATTATGAAAAAACCATGAAGTAGAAAATAATTATTGTAATTCAATTATTGGAAATTTAGAACCGCCCAATATCTAAACATGTGTGTGTGTACACATTTCAATATAAAAGCCCTAATTTACTAGTGAGTCAAGGTCGCAAATCCTATTTGTTCCATACAAAAAGATCCGAGATTTGTGCTTCACTAAATCTCTACTCGCATATACGGGGCAGATAACCACAACACAAGTAACATGGTTCAATATCCTTAATTCTTCCGTAAGCATGTAGATGTCATAAGACACTTATTGTCTTGACACTACCGTAATAATATTTTTCTTGGACAAGTTTAACTATTAAAAAGGTCATTCTCTTCTTTTTACCCTTTCTTAGAGTATTTTACTGGTGCTATTTTGAGCTCTTGTTTACGATTACGTAAAAGAAAAACAACTCGATATACCATAAATATAAACCTGATTCTTATCATTCCATTCGGTTTCCCAATTCCTACTATAGCAGCATGGGGGTACAAGAACTAGCCCCTCCTGTATCTATAAAGGTACTCATAGCATGTTTGGCATGGTACCTGGTATCCTCAATCACATCCCAGCTTACCAAGGTAATTCTTATAAAGTTCACATATCCATTGTTCTTGAGTCAATGTCAATTCTTAATTGGTGCTGGGTTTGCATTTCTTTTCATCACTTTAGCAAGAACATTCCCTGAATTATCCGGTCATTTCCCAAGAGGAAGTGTACCTGTTGATGCATCCAACCCCGTGTTCAATTTACCAACGTTAATTAAGATTTTGCCATTGGGATTGTTTCAATTCTGTGGGAAATTCTTTTCATTAAGTGCCACTTCCTTGATTCCTCTTGCTACTGTTTCTAGTATCAAAGCATTATCACCACTTTTAATTGTTCTTGGTTATAGAATAGTATATGGTGTCAAATTCCTGGTGGTAACTTATCTTTGTTTAACTCCTTTACTTGGTGGTGTATTACTTATAATTGCTGAAGATTCCCTGAATGGTTTATTAAATGTATTTACTACTGCTACCGGAGAATTGGATTATGGCCGTATTAAAGGTATAGTCTTTTGTTTCTTAAGTACCATTATTTTTGCAAGTCAAAATATTTATGGAAAACAATTAATGACATGGGATTCTCCACCAAATGCTGATGCTACATCAATGGTATTAAATACAGAACATCCTCCTGATAATACTCATTTGAGCAATAATTATCCATACAAAAATAGGATCAAAAGAAGAACAAACTCAATCAGATTACCATATTCAAATTCAGATTTAAGATTAAATGAAAAATCAGAATCTCCAACTTCAACCTATTCTCAAGAAGTTAATCAAAATAGTAAATTATACAATCCATTTGCATTTCTTATCGAAAAATTTGATCTTGATAAAGTTTCAAAACCTGATAAATTAACCATCATTCTTTATTGTTCCCTGATTGGATTTATCTTTTCAGTTGGAGGATTTTTAACTAATGAATTACCTAAAATTCTCAATGAAGGAACTCAACTTACTACACCTGAGTTTATTCAAGTACTTGTATTAATATTTTTGGACTCATTATCCCATTTTGCTCAAACCATGTTAGCATTCCATTTATTAGGACTGATGCCGGCATTATCATATTCTATTGCATCTATGATGAAAAGAATTGTCCTAATTGCAGTCAGCATGATTTTAGCTATTGGTACCATCCCTGCAAAGGAAGATGCTCATAAATGGTTTGGTAAAGTTACCAATGATCAATTATTGGGATTAGGTTTTATCTCAATAGGACTTTATTGTTACGATAAATGGGGTTCAAGCACCTTAGCTGGGGTTTAATAGATATATTTTTATATTCCAATAACATCAACCATAAAAAAAATGTAGAACAAAACTAGAAGTCATGATAAACTCCAATATAGGTCCCAAAGATTGTGATATGAACCAAATAAAAAAATATTCCAGAGATTGGGCAAGACTTACATTAAGCTTAATGATGGGATTCTACTTTATGAAACTTTTCAGTTTTCACTTTTGGTTCTACTAATTCTCCAAAATCAGAGAGTTAATCAAATCGAGTTACAATTCGTTTGGACACTCCTGGAGACAAATGTTTGGACGCTAGAATGTTCAATGGTCATCGAAAACAGATCCGCAATGAGAGAGTACATGCCTTACGTTTTAAGGCAAAACATGCACCTGCTCTCACCAAAAGAAAGCCTCTAACCATCAAACCCGAATATTCCTTGACTACCCACACCCGAAGGCATGACTAGTATACTCTCGTATGTGTTGTAGAGAGCATCAACCGTGGGATTTGAGAAGAATCTCGGATTAATGCCCTACAATAATACACATACTTGGTACAATAAGGAAGAAAAAGAAAAACCAGTAAATCGGTGGACATCGCGTTCCTTTTATACTAGTCGATTGGTACGGGCACGCTGGGGCTCGGGTAACCCTATTAAACCTTCTCACTCCAACAGGGTTTGGAATTATATTAATTATATCAATTATATCAATCACCAATAATGAAATTCACCCCCGTTTTATATGGAGCAATCCAATTAGGGATGGCCATGGCATCTCTGAAATTCAGTGGAAATTTTATCAATATTCCTGAAGAAATTCCTGAAGTTTATCAAGAAAATGGTATTAGTGTCACCAATGGTGATAACTATCAAGGACGTATTCAAGTGGAATTGATCCCATTGAATGATGATAAGGACGATTTTCAGGTATTAAAGTCCTTGGTTGATGAATCTTATTCTTTTACTTATGATGATTTGGATGCTGGTCAATACCAACTTGTGGTTAATTCATATGATTTCACATTTGTCAGTAATAGATTTAAAGTGGTAGTTAAAGATGATGGTACCATTATTGCAAAGGAAGATCCATTTGTTGGAGGTAACAATACTGAAATCAATATTTCCAATATCCCGTTACAAATTGAATTTGAAGAAGTCCGTCAATTCTATGATCAAACCCTGAACACAATTGTTGACATGATTCTCAACAGTCCTTTCGGTTACATCTTCAAGAGTCCACTTTACATCTTCTTGCTTGGTATGAGTTTAACTGTGATGATTGCTCCTACCATTTTAGGTAAATATTTCCCTGAATTGGCTCAAGAATTGAAGGATGCCCAATTAGAAGTAGCTGGTAGAAAGAAACCATCACCACCATCCGAAAATCAACAAGAAGGTCAAATTCCTAGAGCCACTCAATCTGTGAAAGCATCTGGAGCTAGGACTTCTGAAGGAAATGTCAAGAGAAGAAAGTAAACTGGATAGTTACGATTATTCTTTGTTAATTAATTAATTTATTAAGATACATTATAAATAAGCACATAAATATTTGTCAACTCATAAAGGTCATATATGGTTCAGCTCAAAACTTACAGTCGAACTTTATTAATCTATTGTTGTTCATGTTTTGACATTGAACTTTAATCCCACAATATAATACCGACTGATCATCCAGCAAATTGTTCCAGCAATTGCAAAAACACCACAGAAAACAGCAAACTTGTTATAACTGGCTATACTTCCACTTCCAATGATTGCAGCACCAACAGGCATTCCAAACAAATTACCAGTACTAACAAAAAAGTAAAGAAGGCCATACCGTTGACCAAACTTTTGTACTGGAGTTATGACACCAAGACATACTGGAGCCAAACTAAGAATTGAGGAACTGAAAAATCCTGCAAAAACTGCAAAAACATGAAGAATAGCAAAATTATAACCAAATGGTAACCATAATAAAAATATTGATAAATCGAATCCCAAAAGCATAAGAATCATTACATTGAAATGTCCAATCATATCTGAAAGGAAGCCAGGTATTAATCTACCTAAAATTCCACTAGCATTAAATATAGTTAATAATAAATAAGCTTTTGATTCTTCCATTCCTTGAGCAATTGCATAAGATGCAAAATATGTAACCATACACATTAAAGCCAATTCTGTAAAAAATACTCCACCAATTAAAAATGAATAATCAAGTTCTTTTAAAGATTTAAAATCTAAAAAATCTTTAGAACTTTCTAAAAATTGTTCTCTTTTAGTTCTTGTATCTTCAGCAGAAGAACTTGTTGTATCATTTAAATCGCGTAATCTATCTTTTGCTAATACAATTGCAAATAACATACAACCTAAGCAAAATCCAGCCAAAACTCTAAGAGCAGAAACAAATCCAATTTTAGGATAAAGATTACTTAACATTAAAGGAATAACAATACCTCCAACAGAACCTCCTAAAGTTGCTAAACCAGTGGCACGGCCTCTTTTTAATAAAAACCAATGACTAACTACCCCCACTAAAGGAGATATACATAAAGCATTTCCAACCCCCACGCAAATTGAGAGCGAAAGAATAAATTGCCAGACAGTATGCGAATTTGCAACCGACATATATCCAGCAAAAACTAATACTGTACCGGAAATTAAAAGATAAAGTGGTCCCTTTCTATCAAAGAATGGACCAGCTAATACTCCAATTGCAAATGATAAAAATAAATAAATTGAAAAAATCCATGATATAGTAGAATTTTGCACCCCAGCCAATTGGTGAGTAGAAACATAAGTTTGAATAGCACCAATAGAATTGATAGAACCAAAGTTTACGATTAATCCTATGAATGATCCAAATACCACACTATACGCTTTAATTCCACCTTCAGGGAATTGCTTTTGAGGTTGTTCTTCACCTGAAGCGGTTGTAGAATGAGTATGGATTTGGACAGACTCAGGATTATTTTGGTATAACTGGGCTGAGCTACCCTCAGCTGTGTCACGAGTACCATGGGCATTGCTGCCTTCGTGCTTGAAGTCTTGAAGTTCAATCTCTGTACTTGCTTTTGTCTCCAGTGGCATAAGTAGAAAACGGAATTTAAATGGTTATGTGGAAATTTCGCAGACTATTCCTCCTTAAATAGTTCTTCACACTTGCGGGAAAAGAGCGCAATGTACTATTTAGGAATAGCGCCAAGATTGATCCGAATATCCCTATACAGCAAGAGCTATCTTTACTTACTAATGAAAAACTATAGATGGGTCATGATTCTACAATTAGTCATAGTGCTAGTTTATTGTGGTATATATGTGTAGCGTATAGTCAAGTGTTCGTGATGAGGTGACTCAAACCAATAATGCGGGGGTGATTCAGGACAACCGTTAAACCAGACATAAGCGCGATAACTTCGTAAATTGTATTATTATTTCGTAATTACAATTCCGCCCAAATCACCTATTATAGGTGTACAATATAACCTAATGCTGACCGAATATTGTAAGTGTACTAAACTTTTTCTACTTGGATGTACATTTCTACTTAGTATACTGTATTAACTATACTGAATATACCCTTCCATAGGTGTCACCTAGGACCATCTTAAATCCTCCTCTCACCAACTTATCATCAGAATCAACTTCTGAGTACTTGAATAATTGCATGGCACTAATATCACCTTTTATGGCCTTCGAATAATCGAGAGAGTCGATGCAAATCAACCTCCAATCACTATCAATCAATGGAGTAAGTTCAAAGAGTTGGACTGTAGTACCGATTGAAATAGCAATTACTTCATTAGACCAGTATGTATGGTTGTTAAGAGTCAGATTGTTTCCTGTATCAACCATAGGATCATTTATACTGCCGAAACAGAAACTGGTTATTTTCTGTTCTCCAAATTCAGAATCAACAATTAATTCACCATTAACAGTGTAAACTTGTAATCGAGCAAACCCTTCAATATCATATATAATTCCGATATTTCCTGTATCATTAGAAATACTAGCGATAGTGGATCTAATATTTCCTTTTGGTGGAATTATTTTTCTAATAAACTTATACCTGG
Organism: Suhomyces anneliseae; assembly: GCA_030568535.1. Classification (NCBI taxonomy): domain Eukaryota; kingdom Fungi; phylum Ascomycota; class Pichiomycetes; order Serinales; family Debaryomycetaceae; genus Suhomyces; species Suhomyces anneliseae. Next base: position 43,865 of record JAJMGB010000044.1, read on the forward strand.
ATAAGTCCCAAACAATCAAAAGATTGTCTTTATCAATACTTATACCAATTTTGAAACTTTTACTGAATTTCAAGGCCACAATTGAAGCAAAATGTCCTCTCAATACACTTTGGAACTGAAGACTTATTGATGATTTATTATGACATTTCCATACATTAATAATACCATCCTCAGATCCAGTCAAGAACACCTTATGCCCAATTTGAACTAATGCAGTGATATTAGACAGGTGAATGTTCAAAAAGGTAGTTTGATTTATAATTAATGAACCACTTTCAAATTTAAACCTATTCGCTTTTCTGATCAAGAGATCATCTTCGGATGTGATACAAGTTGGTCTACCAATCCATTTTTTACCATTCTTGGAGCTGATTTCAAGTTTGGCTATAGCCATCTTTAGCTTAGATTCAAAAACACATTTAGGAACTTTAGCCCTCTCACTTAATGTAGTTAAATAATAGTTTGGAAGATTCAAAACCTCTTTCATTGGATGAGGAGAGTGGAACAATTTCTTTGGGGTTTGACCAAAATTATTAATCATCCCAATGATTGCTCTCCTTTCTAAATCATCATTAACATTATCCAAATTAATTGCTCCATTATAAGAGAGATGATGGAATACGTTTAATGATTTTTCAGCTTCTGGTCCACTTTGTTTTATACCAAAAATTAAATCGATCCAAAGATGTAAATTAGCTGAAACATAAGAGCTTTCTAAAGCTTCTCTGTTTTTGGCGATAAAAATCTTAGGATCATTCTTGGCCCATGGAGGTAATTCTACATTATTAGGAGAATCACCATTTTGAGTTAAACCAAATTCAAAATTATTGGTATTGACCAAGAATTCTGGCAAATAGTAAAACTCAGGAGTTAATTCCCTAACATCTGTAGTTATATCCTTGGAAGCAGAACTCCATGCTTTTGCAACCGAATTGAATAATCTATCCGCATGGTCAAACTTACCTCCTTGTAACAAAAGATAAGACTGAACATATGGCTTTAATCTAATCAAAAATGATGTCACAATCATTGCGGATGAATAATGTGTACCATAATGGAATGGAGGTGAATTTTCATCATTCAAACTATCTAAAGCATCATATCTTTCTTTGAATTGTTGAGCCCTTTGGTTAGTTTGAGCACCCATTGGTTTCGATAAATCTCTAAATGTTTTTGGATTAGACAAGTCTAATGTTTCACTGGTATAGTCAGCAATAATCCATGGGAAAACGGGATATTGTGTCAAATCATTAAATGTTCTACCAGCCAAGGTGTTAATAATCATTAAGTAATAGAAATTAGACATTTCTCCCATTCTCCATTTCTTTGTAGCTACCATAAATGGTGATAAACTTGTATTGGGTGATGAGAAAGCAGAAGCCAATTTTGTTAAGGAGAATGGATTGTTAGAAGTTGTTGATTGTAACACTTGAGATAAATCATGATCAATACCTTTACCAGAAACGTAATGATGTAATTTACCATAAATAGCATCTCTTTCTTTAGTATTCACGGCTGTAATTAAAATACTAGCACCATCACTAAAGAACATTTCAATAGCAATATCTCTCAATAAGAATTGACGCTTGGAAATTGAACTCAATTTATCCAAACTCCAACTTTTGTTTCTATGACTTTTCAAATCATTTTTGAGAATATTGGAAGACTGTGAGTTAATCAGTTGAAGAATTGGATCTCTCAAATCAGCAGGAACAGATTGAACATCAATAACATTTCCATCACTACAATGGAAATAGTTTTCAATAAGATATAAATGATTGGTACCAAGAATCATTAAACTTTCAATTGGAACCAACCCATTGATTTGACTAATATTCCATAAAGCTGAGATTTGATCTCCCATAAAAAGACTTCTAATAACCTTTCTATTTTTATCTTCATATTGAGTATTTTCATCAACCATTTCAAACCCTTCATCTTCTAATGTTTCATCTAAGTCTAATCCATTTTCGGAAGATAATGAAAGAGTATCGATACCATTTGAAGTAATAGCATCATCATAATACTGTAATCCATTCAAATTTTCATCCAAACTTGGTAGCTTCTTAATAGGAATATTTATATTGTATGAGAGTTTTTCTGAATCAGGAATTTGATCTTCAACAATAAGTCTCTTTCTCATTCTATCATTATTTTCAATGTAGTCCAACATAAAGTTCTTTTGTTTAATTCCGTCATTCAAAAGTCTCAATACTTCATGTTTCAATAAGTTATAGTTTGAGATGAAGAATTGCGCATTCTCTTCTAAATCTTGGATCATTCTGTTAAACTTAATAAGTTCCCCTTGAACAATTGATGACTTCAACAGTTCACAATCTTTCTCAAAACTTTTGATGTATATGTTATTCAACTGACCTAACATACCACCGTTATGAAGAGTCACACCAATCATGTCGACTACATATTGGTATGTAACCAGATTATAACGAGCCAAAACCACATTAAATGCTCTGATAATATTTTTAGGAACTTGTGGATACTTGGTTAATTTTTGGAACGTTTCTTCGTCATTTTTACTGACTAATTGTTCAAAGAAATCAAGTAACAAATCATTCTCTCCGATATCCATCATCTTGATTATTTGATTAAAATCTGCTTGTCTCGTAAGATAACAAGTTCTAAGGAAATTAAATGTATGTTCCATATCTTGGTTTTGAAGGTGTGGTGGTGCCTTCAAAAATGTTCCAAGAATTAAAATTATAAGTTCGCTTAATTTCTTATCATCCAAAATATCCTTTTGTAAAATGGTGACTTGTCTGTAAAGTAAAAATTTCATTGAGGAGTGGAATGGAGGTGGACTCTGATCAAATGAATTACTTACTGGAGTACTTGGTCTTTCTGGAGTCGTAGGAATTTCTTCACTAATACTACTCAACAATCCATCTTTTTTCATTTCTTCATCAACCTTGACAAATTTCAAGAGAATCAAATCACCAAGATCTTTTCTCATCTTTTTAATTCCAGAGTGATTGGCAACTTCGAGTAATGAACTAACACAAGTGATATATGTATCCAAATCTTGATGATTTATATAGTAGTTCTTTTTGATAAATTCTTGTAGATAATAACTGGACATTGTCACAGCTGATTCAAGGAACTTCTTTTCATTGAAAATGAAATTAGAAACACTGACAAATTGATTAATATGTTCAAAAATTCGAGGGAAAATGCAATCAAGAATCAAAGTTCTTGTTGAAGCATTGAGATTCTCGAATGAAGTCATGAATGAATCACTGACAAAATTTTCAATAAAAATATCTGATAAAACTTTGACCAATTTTAAATTAACGTCATTGAAGTTTTTGGTGAGTTCTAATTTCCAAGTAATGGATAACTTCAAATGACCCAAAAGTTCAAAAATACCATCTAGGAATTCTTTTGAAAGATAAAAAGAATGAAGAGCTCTTGAGTTTTCAAATCCATACTTGATGCTATCAATATATTCGTTAAGTAAGTGAATAATATTCATCGACAATGTCAAGTCTTCATCCACTGGTTTTCTTGGGGAAGAAGGGTTGCTGCTTAGTAACCTACCACTGTTTGAACTTAGAGTATACATGGAGTTTAACACCATATTGTTCAATAAAATCAAGAATTCAGGTAACACCAATTGATTTAAAGGTTGTAATTTTTGGATTGAAGTAAGGTTCATATCTTCCGGTTTAATTTCGTCTAATTTATCTATTCCAAAACTTGTTAAGAAAATCAAGCACAATATTTCATCATCATTCCACCAAGAACGTAAGTAATGGGTCAAAATATCTAATCCATGATTAACTTGAAAGAAACGTTTAATAATATGGGGGCCCAATATTTTCAAGAGTTTACTGAGTAATTTAATACCACACATTACCACATCCTTATCATGATAATTAAGCAACAATAAAATCCAATGTATAGTGATTGAGCGGGAAAACTTCTTCAATGTCTTAATTGAAGAATTAGAGTTGCAAAGAATATCTGTCATTGACTTTAATATAGTTATTCCCAAGTCAGTTGAACAATCCGGGTTATACAATGCATAAATGACATATAATGAAATAGACTTGATTGTATCCACTGAAGTATCTGATTTAATAATACTACTAATAGTCAAACTCAATTGGTCAATAACAGGTTCACTTAGCGGTTTTGAAACAAGAGATGGACTCTTGAGAAACTGTAACAACTTCTTGAGTAATTTCATCTTAGCAAGCTCGGCGATATTGAACTTATGATATTTCGAGCCATGCAATAAAATTCTGAAATGATATAATAAATACTCAAATGATTCCGATTCATGAAACAATTCAAAGTTGAGGAGAAGGGATCTATAAGCAAGTGGATCAATGATTATAGACTCATAATTATTAAGAAAGTCATAACCAGCAAACTTGAGGATCAAATGCATTAAATCTTGTTTGGAGGTAGAATTATCCAATTGCTTTAATGATAAAGTTGGGCTAGAATTTTGTTTATATTTGGTTAATAAGATTGATAATAAACCATACCCATTTACATTCTCAAATTCCTTGCGAAGTCTCCAATTATTATTGAGAATTGTGAATAACAATGTGAATGATTTATATATGACGGTATCACCAATTTTAGGATCATGGTTTTCAAGATTCGATTCAATTAACTTAATAAGAAGTGAGGTACCTCCGATACCATATAATGCCCCATGGATTGAATTTGAATTATGATAGAGGTAACCTTGAGTACTTGAAACTGTACGAGAATCATACTTTGACCGGTCATTTAATTCTTTAAAGAAATCATTAGTATCAAATAATACATTTTCTTGTTTTAACTTTGATAAAGACTCCACTATGCGATTTTTATCCAAAAGATTCGCTTGGTCTTGTGGAGGATGATTGTGAAATTTACCATCTAATAATTTAGATGGTTCATGCAATAAGACGTTTCTTTTCTTTGTTGGATCTTGTTTACGGTTTTTCAATTCGTCAAACTTGGTTGCCACATTGAAAAGGCCCCTCGGACTCAAGTGGTGTAATAAATTCACTAAATTCTCATTGGTAAACTCTTTATGATCCCATTCGTAACCTAAACCCAAGTTATATAGCAAGTTGATCCATTCATATGATAAAGTTGTGTTTAATATGGTCATATTTTTGATTAATATTTCGTCAGTTATGTTTTGTAGATCGTCATCAATTGGTTCATTTCCAATGTATAATTTATTCCACGATGAAAAGTTTTTATGAATTTCTGGACACGGTATAGATTCACTATATTCACCATCTAAGAATAAATTCAAATTGGAAGAACTATCATAGGTTAATACCATATGAATATATCCTTGGTTCAAAGTAGGTTCTTCGTTGAGTTTTATGATTTGATTGAATGTGAATTGTGTTCTGGATCCATTTTTATGATTCTTTACCTCAATAGATATTTTATTATAATTCACTAATTGAACTTTCAAAGTAGTTTGATCATGCACTGAAGTATTTGAATTTGTTAGTATTAACAAACTTACTGGATCATCATTATTTGTCATTAAATTATTAATTTTGAACCACGATTGGATGGTAAACTTCTTCTTGAAATGGTCATTAACAAATGGGAAACTTATGAGTTTATTAAATAAGGTGAATTTAAAATGTGAAGGATATTTGGAATATATTTGATTTAAAAGTTCAAGTACAATCAATTTAGATGAAGTCTTTTTCTTTCTGTATAAGAAAGTAACCAATTTTCTAAAATGGAGAATATCACAACCAAATTCAAAGAGTATAATAAGTAATCTGAATATTTGATTTAAATTGGTAGATTTATCTAATGAACTTATATCTGGATTAGTCTCGGAAATAATTCTTAAAAATTTATTAATCAAATATTCATGTAATTTTGCTCGATGTAATTCAATCTTTATATTATAGGACATTGAAATAATAATTATTAATATTTCCATCATTATAACTTTGAAATCATGATATACTTCATCATCTAATCCTAATAATTGATCAATAAATGTCTCTACTTTTGGATATGCAATTGGAGTTTCTCCTATAAATAAAATGATATCTTGGCCGATTATATTTGCTAAATTATTCAATTCATCAGCTAATTCTACTTGCCAGTTTAATAAGGGTTCTTCATCAATACGATAATTGAGGAATATCTCATCAAAGAGCAAGTCAATAAGATCTTTGTCGGTGAGTTCGTCGAGTTGGTCGTTTTTGGAAGATTCTGAAGCATTGGATATTTCTGATGGCGATGAGTTCAATTGAGGCATCACGCCGCCATCTTCGTTTGATTCTTCCGCCATGGTAAGTTGGTGGCTGTAATCTGAGACAGAGTTCGAATTAAGGCTGGTTTATGGGGTTGATCACGTGCTTTGTGGCCCAGTTGCCAGCACCACCAGAGGAACAAAAGTATCAACAAGTGAGTGTGAAACTAAAGTTGCACTACGAGTCAATTTAATAAGTATTAATTGGCTCTAATATGATATCAAATGTGTTTATGTACAACAGTTATAACATCTACATGATCAATAGCAATTGTGACAATTGCTGCAACTATATGGAGTTTAAGCTTGAGTATTTGGCCGCGGTGCACTATAAATTAGTATCCTTATGATATGGAAATGGCTGCGAAAAAATTACATATTTATGAGATATCCCAAAATCAAAAGATTCTCTGTATTATACGTTTATTTGAACTGTATACTTGCAATACTATCGGTGCCTGTAAGCTTCATGAGTGTTTTATATTCATTCATTGGTTTCATTAGGTTCAACTTCATCGGTTCCACTAGGGATATCTGGAGGAGCTGGAGAAGATGAGACTTCTTGCCTACCGTTTCCCTTGATTTGAATCAACTTACTATTATTCTTTTCCTTGGAGATCAACCTTTGCTTGCGTATGTTATCCAAATCCTCTTCTCCATACTCAAATTCATCATTTTTCTCTGAGAATTGGGCCTTTGTAGGTTCAGAATCGCTATCAATATTGTCGAAAGAACGAGACTTTTTGGCTTCTCCATCTTTAACTTCAGTTTCAGTTTCTTCTTCGTTCGCTTTCTTTTCTTCTTCAAACTTCTTGTACTCTTGGACTTGTGAAGCAACTTGTTCAAGAAGAAGTTTTCTGTTGGTTAAAGTCTTCTTATATAACTCACGACCAGTATTTAAAATACCACTCAAATTAGGACCTCCCAACATTTCACCATTTTCGCTAGATCCTCTCTTTCTGTAAAACAATAGATATGCTGCACTTGTAATGACATCTTCAGGACTATCCAATGGAGTAACCCTACTATCATTAAAGTAGTACCATTTATTGTCCTTGAAGTTCTTGGCACTGGAAGTATAATGACCACCTCCTAATCCACCATAGTGATTATCAACAGCAATTAAATCATAAATCTCATCTTGAGCTTCAGGATTGGCAATATATGGTTTCATATTCAATCCCTCAATAGGGAAATCAACCACGATATCAATCTTGTCACTAAATGCTCTTGCACTATGAAATCTCTTTAAATGAACAGTCAAAATGTCACCAGTAGACCAAAGTTGAATGGTCTTGGTGGCTTGTCTGTGTTCTTTACATCTTGGACAATACCATAAATCTTGTTCACCTAAAACTTCAGGAGTACTGAATGCCTTTAAACAATCATCTAAAGTGACCTTTGAATTCTTTTGTCTTTCAAATCTGGCTTTACTTTGTTCCAATTCAGGGTTTGGAATAACTGGTGGGTCTGACCAATTTTGAACTGATTCCTCCTCGAAAAATTGTTGATAGACGTTATAGTCCCAGTCACAGAGCAAGATAGTATCCTTAGTCACTAATACAGGATGATTATTAGAAACAGGTAAAGAAATCTCACTTGGTGATGATTCGATAGGGGAATTTTCATTAGAAGGCTTAATAGAATCGGAATAAGTTGGTGGTGGCGGTGGTGGCAATGATAATACTGGGTTTGCTTCATCTTCATAAAGTGGGTTTGCAACTTGTGGTTCACTTTCAGTATCCTCATCGGACAGACTTACTTGAGAATCTACTGCTGGTGCATCACCTTCAGAAGATCCAGCGGATCCATCTTTAGAATGATCAACAAGAACAAATCCATCAGCCTCTTCAGATTTTTCCACATCAGAACTATCTGCTAAATCTTTATTCACTTCATCTGCTAAGTCTTCCATCTCTTGATCTAAATTCTTTTCATAGTCACTATAGTAATAGTACTTTTTCTTGAGTTCAGGAAGTTCATCTACCAATGGTTGGAAATCATTCAAATTAGGTTTGTGAAGTGGAACATTAATTAATCTCTCCACCTTGGCTGTTCTGCCAAAATTGAACCTTCCACGATATCCTCCATACGGTCTCGATGATTGATCTTGGTTTTTAAACTTTATGTTGAATCCAAGGTTGGCACTTACAAATGGATTTGCTAATGAAATATCAGAGTGGTATCCCTCGTCATCATAGTCTTCTTCTCCATTTGCCATTTTTTCTTCTGTGTCTGTTGTGATAGGTTCAGTTGCCAAAGCAGGAAAGTCCTTTTTATTATAGAATTTCTTTTCCACATATCCTGGCATTTGTAATTTTGCTTTTTCATATTCTTCTGCTAAATTGGATTTTGTTAAAATGCTGAATTTTTCTTCCAATTTTCTCCTTATGGTTCCAAAACTAGAAACTTCATCTTTTTTGTTCAATTTGATAAATAATGGAATACCAAATAATTCAGTAATTTTATAGGATCTATCTGGCTCCTCAACTCCATTTAAAACTGGAACAATTAATTCTTCGTTTGGATCATGCGGTATGTAGTATACAAGAATATCATCAGAATCTCTAATAATATCCCCGATTGGCATAAACTTGTTCTTAGTATGATCCATTTGAAAGTCACTGTAGAAGGTGTTTTGGTGGACTTCATAAAGGAAGAAATCTTTGGTAGCAACCCCTAAGAAATTAGATAAGTATTTTAGCAAGTCATCATAATTTGATTTCTTATTGAGTTCAACTTCTAAGCGACGAATTCTTTGACCCTCTGGATCTATACCTTCATCTGATAAATCTATAATAGTAAATGTGTGGTACCACATTTTACTAACAGGTAATGGTAAAGTCATGTCGTTGAAAGGATCGAAAGTGATACTTGTTTTAGAACAAACAGGACAAACTAATGTTGATTCATACATACCAGTGAATAAATCAATGATAACAGAATCATTTCTCATTTTATGTTGAGCCCAGCAAGTATCAGCCAATTTAACAAGAGCCTTAGGATCGCCTATTTCATCATCATTTAGTTCTGGCTTCTCACAATATGGTTTTTTATGAATTCTATTCAAATCTTCATGAAGAGCATCTAATAACCAGCTTAGAAACTCTTGAGAATCTTGTTGTAAATATCCTGAAAACATTGATGAGTATCTACCAATAGTTGATTTGAATTCTCTTGGTGCAACGGAAGATGATGAAGAAGAACTTTTGTTTGGGGAATCAAAAATCATTTTCAAAAGAGAACCAAATGAATTAGCCACATCACCCTTATTTCCCAAAGGATTGTCAAAATTAAGTTCTTTCTTGTACATATTATAAAAGAAATAGTAATTAATTTCTGGTACATGGACCAAACATTGTAATGCAGAATTCATATAACATGTGTTTCCCAAATTGGTTAAACCTAGATTACCACCTTTTGAAGTCAATTCATCGAAGTCGAATTGGTTGAAGTCAATATTAGCAATGAAATTATCAACAGGGAAAGTAGAAGTTTTCTTATCTATAGTTTCCACTAACAAATGAAAATTTGAAGATTCTATTCCTTGACTTTTCAAAGTCTTTGGCAATAAATCAGTGTGAACTAAACGCTTGTTAGTGATATCATAAATGAAATTAGACAATGAAATATTTTGATGATATTCCAAAATATTTTTGGCATCAATAAACCAAACTCTGAAATCACTTATATTAGATTTGGGAGACTTTAATACATTAACTCTGATGGAATCAAACAAATCTTGGAAAGTTTGAGTGGTTGAGATTGCAACAGATATTGGATGACTAGAATGACGATTACCTCCAAAAGTTGTAGCATTTACTTTCTTTGCAAATTGATGAACATGGAAAACAGGAGGAAATCTTTCAATTTCTTTTGATGAAGTTTCTTCATTAATTATCAAACGACGAGAAACTGGGTTTCCTTTAGTACCAAACCATGAACTCAAATATTCATAGATAACTGGAGATATATTATAAGTACCCACAGGTTCATCATTTTCAGGATATAAATTACCATGAGCATCCACAATGGAAGAACAATCAAAAGGACCCAATTTTTCTTTTAATTCTTCAAATGATTCAACTGGTAAGTTCAAAAATTTATCAAGGTAATCAGTAGAAATTAAATACCAAACATCACCTTCCTTGCCATTATTACCATTTTGAATTAGTTGTTGAATTAATAATCTTTTAACAGCAACATCAGTTGAATCTGATTCAGGTTTAACTATTTCGGTGGAGGAGTTAGTTGCTTCTTGATCAACTACTGGATGATCCACAACTTCTTGAGATGTTGGAGATTCTGGTGCTGACATTCTATAATTTCGTTTTCTATGGATCGATACTTTTCAAGTATAAGAATTGGTCAATTTTCAATACCCAATGTCCTTTTTGTATAGTTGGTCAAATTCAGCTTTGGTACGCTGCCGTACGTGTGACTTTTAGTAATAAGGTACAATTGGTGATGAGGGGTTCAAGGAACAACAACAACGAAAGTTAAACGTTGTAAATTTGATGGTCTGGGTGTGTGAGCCTCAATCAGTTGCCTTTGGATTATATAACTGGATGATTATGGCTCTGATTCTTCAGAATCTGGGTGGTGGTGTCGTCTGAAGCTAGTCGCGGTGGATCGGGTTGATATCACGTGGCATGAGTTGTGGATGGCGATGGCGATGGAGATATCGCGGAATAGGTGGAACTGAGTGCGTGGGGTTTGGTAAGAGAGGGAGCGGAAGAGGGGGGTGAGTTAATCCAATTTTTTTATACTAAATAGATACATAAAACTTACTTTTTTGAGGTTTTATGGTGCTGGAGAACATTTTGGTGTAAAAATTGTGGCTTTATCTGACATGTTCTGGAATCATTTGTATGCAAAGAAGTCAGAATTCAAAGAAAATTGCGAAAAATATAAAAAATACAAGAATTTATTAGGAAAATATTAATTACGAAAAGTCTACTTTTGAAAGGTATTATCTGTCAAGGATACTAAACGAGTCATATGGAGCCACATTATCCTTAGATATCATTGGTAAAGTGAGATAAATTGCTACTCGGGTGCGAAATCGGAGTGGAAGTTGAGTAAGACCAAAGCTGATTATGTAAGCTATTACATAACAAAAATACTTGGGAGATTTCTTCAATTACTGATTTAAAACTACACACTGTTGTAACTTTTGGAATTTTTATTGGGTGCGACTTAGATAGTCATATTTTTTATACATCTATTAAGCTATTAAATAGCGTTTTTACATATTTTACTGGGTGAATAACCTAATTAGTTGGTCCAGTATAAGAAAACCAAACGACTTGAGTCTGAAAACACTGTTTAGACTTATTCTACTGGTTTTTCTGTCTCCTTTAATACAGGCAACAATGGTGCTCTATTATATTTAGGGTTATTTGGTAGATTTTTCAATTCATAGACAATTATGATCTAATTTTTTTGGTTTAGGCAATGAATTAAAATTCCTTTGCTCTTAACTTAGCAATTTCAATAGCCTTTCTAAGGCCATCAAGACTGATTCCACCATCACCATTAATCAAACTGATTCTTCTTAATCTTTCTTCCTTGTTAGCAGTGATAGAGACTCTAGAAAAGATAGAAGTTTCTTCAGCTTCACCTTCTAAATCAGCTAAAAGCACAGTTTTTGGCTCATTTTCTTCATCTCCTGGGATTGTCACCACACCATAGTTGGAAGAAACTCCAGAGTAGTCGAATTGACCACGAGAATCTTGTTCCATTGCATCCACTGGGACAAGCACAAGAGGAGTTTGGAATTTAGGATTGGTATCTATGGTAACATTAGAGTCGGAGTGAGTAGAGATTAAACCTCTCTTATTAGATTGTCTGGATCTGGCAATGGCAGTGGCAGCAGTACCATGGTCTGGTTCTGCAATGTAAACTCTAGGTAATGATATCGAGGATAATGCATTGATGGTGGAAAGATGACATAAATCATATAATGAAGAAGTACTCACAGATTTAGAAAAGATCTTGATATTGGAAAGAAGAACAAATGAGTATGTTTGTTTAGAACCTGCAATCACAGAAGGACTACGTACAAGTGAAAATTCTTCAGGATTTAAATCTGGATAGATGATTCTGGTAGTTTCACCATCTTGAAATTGGATACCAACATTACTTATTTCTAAAGAACTTGATGGAATGATTTTACTGTGTAGTATAGATTCATGTATGGATTGTGCAAGGATCATATCTTCGTCAGTTGGTTCACCAGATCTTCCTCTGAGAATTTCAATTACTGGATACACAGTACTGTAAGGACCAGCGGAGTCGGTTTGTGTAGAGTTGTCAACAACTCCCAAGGTAATAACATTCATCACTGTGGTTGAACCACTTTTGATGACTGAAGATCCAACTACACTTGGATTAGATTCTTGAAATGCATTTCCTTCAGCTATTTCTATTGGTTTGAATTCGGTGAAATTTCTTAAATTTGGTCTTAATCCGATGGACAAGTGTCTCTGAAGAGAGATATCCGGGGCGATTCTAGCCAAGACCTCTGGGGGAAAGGCAACTTGTTTAAGCATTATGGGTTTTAAGAGATGAGTAGAAAAAGAGTTAAGGTTTAAAGAAAGATAGGATGGGTAGTACACGTGAGCGATCATCACGAGCCAACAGGTCACGCTTAGTATCACACTTCAAAACGTGTCGTGACATGTGACGCTACAAAAAAAATCCAACTTCACATTTTACACATTTTTTACACACGAGATTTTCCGATCAATCGGGAGTAGTCGGGCGTAGGGGAGTCCCCGCACAGCTATTAACGGGCCGGAGTAGGGGGTCGTGCAGCACCTGAGTCATGGTGGTTGGTGGGGAACTAATTCCTTATCAGTGTTAGTAATGGAGACATTTGATTGGAGGGATATCAACACGGTTTTTAACCATAATTCCTCCTAATCCCATTCATATCAGCTAATTTTATTTCACGGATTTAAGCAACATGGTATATAACCTGATCTAAACCCAGATTTGATCTGTAAAAATTATTGTATATTGGTATTAATTGTATGTATTAAATGATTTGAAAATCTTTAATCTTCTTTAGACTCAAACTGATAACAAAAGATCAAAAAAAAAGATATAGACCACACATTTTGGGGTGCAAAAAAGAAAAAAATCAAGTTAACCGAGACGATCGATGACTCAATGGCAATTTTTTTTGAAAGAAAAAAAAAATTGTATTCCCTTGGGCCATGCTTCCGAAGCGTTGGACCGGTGGATCTCTCATGTAAACTAATAAAGGGTTAGCCTCGGCATTTAGATGCTTGGCTAAAAAACTTGATTTTTACTAATGTTTTTTTTCGCACTCTCCGCACGAGGTGAATAATCTATGAGATCCGCTATCTTTTGGTGCGGCGTCGATCACTAAAACTTATAAACTGAGGGCATGTGATTGGCCGCGTAAAGGTGTCAGATTTGAGGCCCAGTGATATATTTAGAGTGGGTTAAATCTGTTAAGTCTAAGAATTTTGGGTTTTCAAAAATTTAACAAAAAAATTCTTGTCAAATTGTCAAATTCTTCCACACAATTGTACTAACAAAATTAGTCTAATAATGACTTCTTACCTTCCCCAAGAAGAATTTAAGACCAATATATACGATTATGATGAAGTCCCAGAAAATAAATCATGGGCTTCAGCTTTACCAATAGCTCAAGGATTATATAATCCTGAGTTAGAAAAAGATGCTTGTGGTGTTGGATTCACTTGTCATTTAAAAGGTGAAGTATCTCATAAGATCGTTTCTGATGCTCGTTCTCTCTTATGTAATATGATCCATAGAGGTGGTGAATTAAATCCAAAAGATGGAGATGGTGCTGGATTATTATCTTCAATTCCTCATACATTTTTAACTAGAGAATTTAAATTTCATTGCAATATTGATTTACCAAATTTAGGTCAATATGGTACTGGTAATATTTTCTTTAAAAAAGATGAAGCTGTATTTGAAAAATCAAAGGCAACTTTTGAATCTATAGCATCTTCCCTTGGTTTAAAAGTTTTAGGTTGGAGAAAAGTTCCTCATGATTCTTCAATTTTAGGTCCTGCTTCTCTTTCTAGAGAACCACTTATTTTACAACCTGCTGTGGTTTTATCAGAACTTGTTAATCAAACTATTTCAGATGAAGAATTTGCTGAAAAATATCAAAAAGATTTTGAAAAAAAATTGTTTATTCTTAGAAAACAATCTTCTCATACTATTGGGTTACATAACTGGTTTTATATTTGTACCCTTTCCAATAAGACTATTGTTTATAAAGGACAATTAGCTCCTAATCAAGTTTATGATTATTATCATGATTTGGTGAATGCCGATTATAAGGCTCATTTTGCATTGGTTCATTCTCGGTTCTCCACTAATACTTTCCCTTCATGGGATAGAGCTCAACCTTTAAGATGGGCTGCTCATAATGGTGAAATTAATACTTTAAGAGGTAATAAAAATTGGATGAGAGCCAAAGAAGGTATTATGTCTTCTAAATTATTTGGTGATGATTTGGATAAATTATTCCCAATTATTGAAGAAGGTGGTTCTGATTCCGCTGCTTTTGATAATGTTTTGGAATTATTAGTTATTAATGGTGTTCTTTCTCTTCCAGAAGCTGTTATGTTATTAATTCCAGAAGCTTGGCAAAATGATACTAATATTGATCCAAAAAAGAAGGCATTTTATGAATGGGCTGCTTGTTTAATGGAACCATGGGATGGTCCAGCTCTTTTCACTTTTGCTGATGATAGATACTGTGGTGCCAATTTAGATCGTAATGGTTTGAGACCATGTCGTTACTATGTCACCGATGACGATAGAATGATTTGTGCTTCTGAAGTTGGTGTTATTGAAATTGAACCAGAAAAGATTTTACAAAAAGGTAGATTACAACCAGGTAGAATGTTGTTGGTTGATACCAAAGAAGGTAGAATTGTTGATGATCGTGAATTGAAAAATTCCGTCGCTTCAAGATTCGATTTCAAATCATGGATCGTTGCTAATATGATCACCATGAATGATTTAACTGAAAAATTAACTGCTAGAGATGTTGACTTAGATGATTCCTCTCTTTCCAAGGATATCACTGTTCAAACTGATCCTAGACTTGTTGCTTTTGGTTATTCTCATGAACAAATGTCTTTAGTTTTAGCTCCAATGGCTGAAGGTAAAGAAGCTTTAGGTTCTATGGGTAATGATAATGCACTTGCTTGTATTTCTGAACAACCAAAATTACTTTACGATTACTTCCGTCAATTGTTTGCTCAAGTTACCAATCCACCAATTGATCCAATTAGAGAAGAAATTGTTATGTCCTTAGAATGTTACGTTGGTCCTCAAGGTAACTTATTAGAAATTAGACCTGATCAAACCAATAGATTATTATTAAAATCTCCTGTTTTATCAACTAGTGAATTATTGGCCATTAAAAATATGGAAAAGGTTTATCCAAAATGGTCTGTTTCTACCATTGACATTACTTTTGAAAAGGCTTCTGGTATTCAAGGTTATATCAATACTATTGATAGAATTTGTCAAGAAGCTTCTAAGGCAATTGCTGATGATAATCAAGTTATTATCTTGAGTGATTTATCTACTTCTGCTGAAAGATTACCAATTTCTGCTTTAATTGCAGTTGGTGCTGTTCACCATCATTTGGTTAGACAAAAACAACGTTCCAAGGTTGCTTTAATCATTGAAACTGCCGAAGCAAGAGAAGTTCATCATGCTTGTTGTTTGGTTGGTTATGGTGCTGATGGTATTAATCCATACTTGGCAATTGATACTTTGGTTAGAATGAAGAAAGAAGGTTTATTAAAACAAGAATCTTTAACCAAAGATAAAATCATTACCAACTATAAGGCTGCCATTGATGCTGGTATCTTAAAGGTTATGTCTAAGATGGGTATTTCTACCTTAGCTTCTTATAAGGGTGCTCAAATTTTCGAAGCTCTTGGTGTTGATAACTCTGTTATCGATAGATGTTTCGCTGGTACCGCTTCTAGAATTAAGGGTATTACTTTTGAATATATTGCACAAGATGCTTTCTCTATGCACGACGCTGGTTATCCTAATAGAGAAACCGTTAAGCCAATTGGTCTTCCAGAAACTGGTGAATATCACTGGAGAGATGGTGGTGATGCTCATATTAATGAACCTGCTGCCATTGCTTCTATGCAAGATGCCGTTAGAAACAAAAATGAAAGAGCTTATGATGCTTATTCCAAGAAGGAATATGATGCCATTAAGAACTGTACTTTAAGAGGTCTTTTAGAATTTGATTATGAATCTTCTCAATCTGTTCCAATTGATCAAGTTGAACCATGGACTGAAATTGTTCGTCGTTTCTTCACTGGTGCCATGTCTTATGGTTCCATTTCTATGGAAGCTCACTCCACTTTGGCTGTTGCCATGAACAGATTGGGTGGTAAATCCAATACTGGTGAAGGTGGTGAAGATGCTGCTAGATCTGCTGTTAATGAAAATGGTGATACCATGAGATCTGCTATTAAGCAAATTGCTTCTGGTAGATTCGGTGTTACTTCTTACTATTTAGCAGATGCTGATGAACTTCAAATTAAGATGGCCCAAGGTGCTAAGCCAGGTGAAGGTGGTGAATTACCAGGTCATAAAGTTTCTCAACAAATTGGTAAAACCAGACATTCTACTCCTGGGGTTGGTTTGATTTCTCCTCCACCTCATCATGATATTTACTCCATTGAAGATTTAAAACAATTGTTGTATGATTTGAAGTGTGCTAACCCAAGAGCCAGAACTTCTGTTAAGTTGGTCTCTGAAGTTGGTGTTGGTATCGTTGCCGCTGGTGTCGCTAAGGCCGGTTCCGAAAACATTTTGGTTTCTGGTGGTGATGGTGGTACTGGTGCAGCCAAGTTAACTTCTATTAAATACGCTGGTTTACCATGGGAATTAGGTTTGGCTGAATCCCATCAAACCTTGGTTCTTAACGATTTAAGAGGTAGAGTTATCTTACAAACTGATGGTCAAATTAGAACTGGTCGTGATATTGCCGTCGCTTGTTTGTTAGGTGCCGAAGAATGGGGTTTTGCAACCACTCCTTTGATTGCCATGGGTTGTATCATGATGAGAAAGTGTCACTTGAACACTTGTCCAGTTGGTATTGCCACTCAAGATCCAGACTTGAGAAAGAAGTTCGAAGGTACTCCAGAACATGTTATTAACTTCTTCTACTACTTAGCCAATGAATTAAGAGGTATTATGGCCAAGTTAGGTTTCAGAACCATCAATGAAATGGTTGGTAGAACCGAAAAATTGAAGGTTAGAGAAGACTTAAGAAACACCAAGAATGCTAACATTGATTTGTCTCCAATCTTGACTCCTGCTCATACCATTAGACCTGGTGTTGCTACTCACTGTGTTAGAAAGCAAGACCACAAGTTACACGTCAGACTTGATAACAAGTTGATCGATGAATCTGAAATGACCTTAGCCAAGGGTTTACCAGTTACCATTGATTGTGATGTGGTTAACACTGATCGTACTTTGGGTACTACCTTATCTTACCGTGTCTCCAAGACTTTTGGTGAAAAGGGTTTACCTCATGATACTATTTATGTTAATGCTAGAGGTTCCGCTGGTCAATCTTTCGGTGCTTTCTTAGCTACTGGTGTTACTTTAGAATTAGAAGGTGATGCTAACGATTATATCGGTAAGGGTTTATCTGGTGGTAGAATTATTGTCTACCCACCAAAGGACTCTAAGTTCAACGCTGAAGATCAAATCATCGCTGGTAACACTGCCTTCTTTGGTGCTACTTCCGGTTCTGCCTTCATTAGAGGTATTGCAGCTGAAAGATTCGCCGTTAGAAACTCCGGTGCTACCATTGTTGCCGAAGGTACTGGTGATCACGGTTGTGAATACATGACTGGTGGTAGAGTTGTTATCTTAGGTTGCACTGGTAGAAATTTCGCAGCCGGTATGAGTGGTGGTATCGCTTATGTTTTGGACATGGCTCAAGACTTTAATGAAAAGGTCAATGCCCAAACCGTTGAATTATCTCAAGTTACTGAACCTTCTGAAATTGCTTTCTTGAGAGGTTTGATTGAAGATCATCGTCATTACACCAACTCCACTGTTGCTGATCGTATCTTGAACGATTTCAACCGTATCTTACCTCGTTTCGTCAAGGTCTTACCTTACGATTATAAGAAGGTTTTGGACGCTGAAAAGAAGAAGGCCGAAGAAGCTAAGAAGAATGAATTAAACACTTTCTTGAAGGCTTACAAGGAAGATCCAGATGCTGATGTGACCAATGGTGAAGCTGCTAAGATCAAGAAGGGTCATGTTCATAAGGCCAGTACTTCTGCCAAGGATGGTCACAAAGAACCATTGGTCTTGGATGTTGAAGATACTGTTCTTGACACCGAACTTGAAAAGAAGGCTGTTGCTAAATTAGACAAGGTTAAGGGTTTCATGAAGTACAAGCGTCGTAATGAAAAATACAGACCAACTCAAGAAAGAACCAAGGATTGGAATGAAATGACTTCCAGATTATCTAAGGATGAATTGAAACACGAAACTGCCCGTTGTATGGATTGTGGTGTTCCATTCTGTACCTCTGATACTGGTTGTCCAATTTCCAACGTTATTCCAAAATGGAATGAATTGGTTTTCCAAGATAGATGGTTTGATGCCTTACAAAGATTGATGATGACCAACAATTTCCCAGAATTTACTGGTAGAATTTGTCCTGCTCCATGTAATGGTGCTTGTGTTTTGGGTATTAACAATGACCCAGTCAACATCAAATCTGTTGAATGTGCTATTATTGATCACGGTTTCGAACAAGGTTGGATTAAACCAAACCCACCTGCTCATAGAACTGGTAAGACCGTTGCCGTTATTGGTTCTGGTCCAGCTGGTTTGGCTGCTGCTGATCAATTAAACAAGGCTGGTCACAAGGTTACTGTTTATGAAAGAAGTGACAGACCAGGTGGTTTAATGATGTATGGTATTCCAAACATGAAATTAGACAAGGGAATTGTTAAGAGAAGAACTGATTTATTAGCTGCTGAAGGTATTGAATTTATTTGTTCAACAACTATTGGGGAAGATATCACTGTTGAAGAATTAAAGGCTAACAATGATGCAGTTGTATTTGCAGTTGGTTCTACCATTCCAAGAGATTTAAGAATCCCAGGTAGAGAATTAAACAACATTAACTTCGCTATGCAATTATTGCACAGCAACACTAAGGCTCTCTTAGAAGATAACTTAGAAGAAATTAGAGAAACCATTAAAGGTAAGCATGTTGTTGTCATTGGTGGTGGTGATACTGGTAATGATTGTTTAGGTACTTCCACCAGACATGGTGCTAAGTCCGTTACCAACTTCGAATTATTACCAAACCCACCAGCTGCTAGACCAAAGGATAACCCATGGCCACAATGGCCAAGAATCTTCCGTGTTGATTACGGTCATAGTGAAGTTACTGCTCACTATGGTAAGGATCCAAGAGAATATTCTATCTTATCTAAGGAATTCGTTGATGATGGTGAAGGTAATGTTAAGGGTATTAAGACCGTTAGAGTTGAATGGAAGCATTCTGATTCTGGAGCATGGCAAATGGCTGAAGTTCCAGGTAGTGAAGAATTCTTCCCAGCTGATGTTGTCTTATTATCTATGGGTTTCGTTGGACCAGAAGCTGACAAGTTAGAAGTTTCTAAGACTAAGAGAGGTACTATTGCTACTGTTGATCCAAATGCTTACAAGGTTAGTGAAAACTTATTTGCAGCCGGTGATTGTAGAAGAGGTCAATCTTTGGTTGTCTGGGGTATCCAAGAAGGTAGACAATGTGCTAGAGAAGTTGATAACTACTTAATGGGAGCTACCAGATTACCAGGTAATGGTTCTATTGAACAAAGAAACTACAAGTTATTGGAAGAATTGGCTGAAAAGGTTTAAGTACCAAATTACAAAACAAAAAAATTGAAAAAGAACTTTAAAAAAGAATAATTAAAACAAAGCAATGTCTTCTCGTTTACCAAGAAAGTTTTAGTCGTATATGTATGTAAATGTAAAAATATTCAAGTTGAAATGAACAAAAAAATTTTATCTAAAAAAAAAAAAAAAAGAACGAAGAAAATGAATCTTCGATTTGTAAGAACTCACTAATAATTTAGACACGTTTGACATGACAGGTGGCAACGTATAATAGGTTTAGTTGGGAACAAAAATTTTTCTTTGTCGATTTTTTCTTAGCATTTTTTTTTTTATTAAAGTAAATAGCTCACAAGTGTAATTACTGGATGGATGCGAAATCCGATTGATTGGGTTTAAATGTACTGCGACTGTTATTAGTAATATTTTCCGATACTCACAGATGCATCACCGCCCTCGCCTTCTATTGTGCAAATAGGAGCTCAATAATGCGCTAATTGCTTGGTATTTAACTATTAACTAGGGCAACGTTTACTAGCCGCACATCCTCGGGATGTAGGCATCGGGCTTTTCCCCCACAATTAACCAATCGCTTGTACCCAGTGATCCATAACCATAATAACCGTTAGAAATTAATTTGTGAAAGTTTGAGTGAGCAGCTCTCGCTTTTTTTTTTGTTTTTCAGGCTCTCTCTCTCTCTCTCTCTACTTAAGTAGTCGTACCAACTCTAAATTGAAAAAAACCCCCCTACAAATAATTTCCTAAGCCGCTTATTTTAACTTAACAACCTTTTGCTATTTTGCCATTAATATCCTTTGTACCGAGGACCTTCACAAGATCATTAAATACACCCATTTTTTTTCTACTAACTAATGCATCCTGTCTCCGTAAGTCTTCTTCTGTACATTTCAGGGCTCACAAATCCAACAAAATTACCACCAAAATAGCCAACAATTATTTGGACCGCAAAAAAAAAACCGAAAGTCCATCTCCGTCCCCAATTGGGAATTAAATTACCATGGCCATTACTAATTCCGGATACATGAGATTCTACACCCCCGCAATATACGTCAATTCATTGTAGATGGAAATCCATCGTACCTTTTAAATGGGCAAAATTGATCGGTTATGATAAAAATCGCCTCTACTTTAAAATACCCAGCAATTTTTTTTTTTTTGCCTCGATGTACTGTAAACGTCCTGCGACCCGTATATATATAAACCGATCACTCCGATTTAGGGAACCTCTCACTCTCACTAGTTGTACATATAGATTGGAAATTTACACTTTATAAATTTATTTTCCTAATCATTATTCACCTCAATAATTCATCTTCATCATCATCATAATGTCTATCATCAAGTTTGGTTTACCCAACACTGATGTTTGGAAGATTCCAAGTATGGATACCCCAGTGGCTCCAAGTCCTTTTGAATCAGAATGGCTCTCCAATTTGTATTATAGTTCCATGAAACTGATTACTCCAATGACTATTGCCATTGTTTACTTCACCTCAGTTCATTTCATCAACCCAATCATTAGAAATAGACAAGTTAGAAAGTACCAACAACAACAAAAGAAGAATGGTAAGGAAGTTGAATCTAATCCAAAGAGACTTCCAGCTGCCCCATATGCCATTTCCCAAACTTCTGCTTTCAGATTATTTGTTCTTTTACATAATGTCTTCCTTTGTGCTTACTCTGTTTGGACTTTCTTAGGAATGACTTCTTCAATTGTTAACAATATGCAATTTTTCAAGGGTAATGTTTTACCAACTTTCTTCAAATCTGAAGATTTCACTTACCACAAATTCGAACTTTTATTCCATTCCGTTTGTGATTCTAAACAAGGTATTTTCTCTAGACTTCTTAATGAAACTGGTCTTCACAACTTAGAAGTCTTTGGTTTCTGGTTTTACCTTTCTAAATTTTATGAAGTTATTGATACCATCATTATCTTATTAAAGGGTAGAGAATCTTCTTTATTACAAAGTTACCATCATGCTGGTGCTATGATGTGTATGTGGGCTGGTATTAGATTCCAATCTCCACCAATTTGGATTTTCGTTGTTTTCAACTCTTTTATTCACTCTTTGATGTACTTTTACTTCTCTTTAAGTTGTTTACACATCAGAGTTCCAGGAATTTTCAAGAGAATTTTAACTTCTTTGCAAATCACTCAATTCGTGGTTGGTGGATCTTTTGCTATTTTGCATGGATTCATTTGGATCATTGATACCAACACTAATGGTGAAATTGAACTTATTAGTTGTATTAGCAATGCTGATCAAGCTTTATCTATTTTGATTAATGTTGCTTATTTGACTCCATTAACTATGCTCTTTGCTGCTTTCTACATTGAAAGTTACTTGAAGAGAAAGTAAATTTTTTAAATTATTTAATAGAGAAACATTTGTGTCAATTATACTCAAAACACAGCCATACTAAATAGGAGTAATACTGATAACAGCCAATTATATTTATTTTTCTTTTTGTTGTAGTGTTTAAAAAACCTTTTTTTAGAACAAATCAGTTTCTTGACAAAGTTAGTTCTATTATAGGTAACTTATTGCGTGCACCTAATCATAATGGACTTAGAGAGACAGAGTGATACGGTAGAGAGAAAGCAATCAAGGTTGATACGGATCTGGACATTACCTAAGCCAGATCCTACTTTACGAACTGCCTGAGCCTCAAATGGTCATTAGCCGGAAATTGGAGATTGAGCTCCAAACTGAACTTTTTAGACGGAAATCGGTTCGGACTGTGTCATCGGTCCCGGCATTTGCCAAGTAACAATACTATACTTGCCACCGCGAATTTTGCACTTTATAGATTATGAGGTGAGTCTGTGAGTGTGAGTGGGTAGGGGACTGTATATTGAGAATTGTTGTACGTGAATGTGTGTGGGAGGTTCTAGGACTCGTGACCGTGTCTCAACAAGTAATGAACAATAAGTAGAGAAAAAGAAGGATAATATCGGTAATGAAAATCATCAATAGAATTAGATAAAAGTTCATTTTGAATATTCTTACTTTTTACCCCCACCCCCCACCTTATCTTCCCCCACCTCATGAACCTACTAAATATTATCCCCTTCTATCACTTCTATATGATTGTATTTTTTAGTTATCTTCCTCTTATCTTGCATGGGTTCCAGTCGCGCGCGTGGTCCCCACACACATTACATCATGACGCCAAGCCACTTAAACTGCAAATATAAAAACCAGCAACCCATAAGTAACAGGGCCCCGATTTAAATTGGAAATTATTAATGGTTAGAGTTTATTGTAATATATTCTCGGGAAAATCAAATACAATCGAAAGTTTTTCTTTTACTCCGATTTATTCAATACAAAAAGCATATGATCTATATACTTCTTAAGGTATCTTCTCCATAATGAGTAGTAGCAAGGAAACACTATTTGATCAAACCAGTTCTCAAGGTCAGGTACCAGGGGCTGTTGCCGCAGGCACATCAGGAGCAGCAGCAGCACCAACGGCACCAGGAGCACTAACACATGCGAATACCGCCACCACCAGTGCTGCCCATCCTATCTCAAATAAGAATTTGAATATAGACAATATAGACCTGATTGAACAAAACTTATTGGGAAATGATGAATTACACGAAGGAGAAGAAGCAGAAGAATCATCATCATCTATATCAAGTGATTCATTTAATAGTCATCCAAAAGTATCTTTCAGTATGCATGAAAGAGTAAGTGAAGATGATGATCCCGTCAGGTACGAGGCAAGTGATCAAGATTATATGGATGAACATGGTAATCTGTATAATCATCTTGATTTTGATGCTAAACGTTATACTTCAAGACTTTCATTTAAAGGTACTCGTTTAGTTTATTTTACATCTGCTTTTGTTTCATTATTTGTTTCATTATTTGGATATGAACAAGGTGTATGTTCAGGTATTCTTACATTTGTTACTTTTACTTCTTATTTCCATCATCCAACTGCTGCTGAAATTGGTGTGGTTATATCAATTTTAGAAATCGGTGCAATGATTAGTTCTTTATTAGTTGCCAAAATGCTGGATAAATTTGGTCGTAAAAGAACTATTTTAATGGGAACTTTTTTATTTATAATTGGTGGTACCTTACAATCTTTTGGGACTAATCTTTGGGTTTTTGGGGTTGGTAGAGTCTTTTCTGGGTTTGGAGTAGGTATTTTATCAACTATTGTTCCTTCTTATCAATGTGAAATTTCTCCAAGTGAAGAAAGAGGTAAGTTGGTTTGTGCTGAATTTAGTGGAAATATTACTGGTTATGCTCTTAGTGTTTGGGTAGATTATTTCTGTTATTTCATTCAAAATATTGGTGATGCTAGAAAGAAACCTCATAGTTTTATTGCTCAATTATCTTGGAGATTACCTTTATTTATTCAAGTAGTCATTGCCATTGTATTACTTGTTGGTGGATTTTTTATTGTTGAATCCCCAAGATGGCTTCTTGATGTGGATGAAGATCAAAAAGGTTTCCATGTTTTACTGTTGCTTTATGATTCTCATAATGATAGAGATAAAGCACGTAAAGAATTCTTTATGATTAAAAATTCTATCCTCCTTGAAAGAAAAACCACTCCAAAACGTGAAAGAAGTTGGAAACATATGCTTAAAAATTACACTTCTCGTGTTTTAATTGCATGTTCAGCTCTTGGTCTAGCACAGTTAAATGGTATTAATATTATTTCCTATTATGCTCCTATGGTTTTTGCCGAAGCAGGATTCAATGATTCCAATGCCTTATTAATGACTGGTATTAATGCTTTGGTTTATTTGGCAAGTACAATTCCTCCTTGGTTCTTAGTAGATCATTGGGGTCGTAAACCAATCTTGGTCTCAGGAGCTATACTGATGTGGACATGTTTATCATTAATTTCTTTGGTAATGTATCTTGATAAATCATATACTCCACTGATGGTAGCTTTATTGGTGATTATTTATAATGCATCATTTGGATATAGTTGGGGACCTATTGGATTTTTAATTCCTCCTGAAGTATATCCATTGGCAGTGCGTTCAAAGGGTGTTTCATTATCTACAGCCACCAATTGGCTTGCCAATTATATTGTGGGTCAATTAACTCCAATCTTACAAGAAAGTATTGGATGGAAAATGTATTTGTTCCCAGCAGGAAGTTGTTTAATTTCTGTATTTGTGGTTCTTATGTTTTACCCAGAAACTAAGGGAGTTGAATTGGAAGATATTGATGGAGTATTTAATGAATTTTATGCAATTAAATCTCCAATCAAGAGAATAAAACTGATGGCTTACAGTAGTGGAACATATCAAAGAGTTGAAGGAAATGAAGAATATTACAAATCGTCTTTAGGACCAGCTGGACGTATGGAATTAGAATTGGACGAATTCGATTACGAATTAGGCACAAGTGCCCCTACAAGGCATATGCTTTAATAGAAAAAGAACAAACGAACCCAGCAAATAGCAAAAAAGAAATTCAAAGAAGCATCTGTCAATTTGCAGAAAATTGCGGAAATGCAGCATTGTGGATTTGTCAGTTTTGTAGCTCTAAAGCTACAGTGTAGTTTTATAATTCTTGTCTAATATAATATCAGGTTAACTTAATAAGATACTAGTAAAAACGTAAGATGACACAACATAACAAAAAACAGAAAGAAAAAAAAAAAATCTACTGGAAAACAATTGCTTTTTGTTTTTGACGGATCTAGACCCTCCCCGTCAATCTCTAACTACACGCGTCTAATACTTACACATCTCAACCTGCGTTGATCTCACAACTAGTCTAAAAAAACTATTCTTGTATAATAGGAAGGTCATCTAGTTGGGTAACAAGATACTTGCACACGTGACCTGTCTTGCATTGTCGACCGTTGAGTGAGTGGAGAAACTCAAAAAATTTTTTGTTGACAGGGCTATCTCCGCCAAGCCAACAATAGGAATACAATTCCAGATACGACGATTCGCCGATTTCGCTCTGCGATTGCTGAGAGTGATCCAGTCAGGTTTAAAATTTAATTGCGGTATGTCAAACATCAACAAATTATTTTTGCACAAAATAATTAAAAACTTGACCCAATTGCTTTACAGGTAGATCCTTACAAAAGCAAAGTCACTTAAATCTAAATCTAGGTGATAGGGCTCATCGAAGGGGGTTGAGAAAAGCGGCAACCATCGGAAACTTTGGCCAGATTGGGATGACGGAGTTCTCGGTCAAGAAGCATGATCACAAAAATTATTTAGCCTAAGGATGAATGTTTCACCCTAAACAAATAATTTGTTGTAAATGTATGTCGTACCTGTACTATGTTAAGTAACAAGTCATCTCTCTTCTTCTTCTCCTCCCCTCTTGCCCTATCAACTTTGTTTTTAGTGTTGGTTTGGGCTTTTTGTATCTTGTTTTTTTTTTTATTTTGGTTCCCCCCTTTCACGTTCGACTGACTGGCTGTCTGGCTGTTGTCTAGTATTTCTCCGATCTATCCCTATTTTGGATTCGCTTAAGATTCCCTTAACTAACACTATATAGTTTTAGATAAAAAAAGAAAATAAGAAACAAGATCCTTACTACTACTTCTACTAATACAACAACAACCTAACAATATACGGCACCACCCTATTGATCTATGACCGTGTGACCCACTAAAAAACCCACTAAAAATCTATCCTTTGTCTATGAACCCTTACTGGCAATATTAGTATATTTTTGTTATCAAACACCGCAACCAGTCAATTACACTGGTGTAAATATTTTTCTAAATTCCTCCCTATTTTTACCCCAATAGTGACCTAGTGACCAAGTCGACGTTATCAGTAAGTTAATGATATGGTTCCTTTTTTTTGAACACTTGCCATTTTGCCGTTTGCCCCAGACTTTTTTTAGTTGTTGTAATGGTGCCCTGATACCAATCGTATACTATATAGCGTATGTAGTCGGTAAGCCCTGACCCCGAAGTTCCGGTTGCCGTTTGTTTCATTGCTTTACGATTTTCCCTTCCTAGTTGATTTGCCCTATTTTTTTTGCCCTATTTCCTTCATATAGGTCCGTAACCTAGCGGCGGCGAAAACCCTCGCCCCCTCCGAAAATTGATCTCTTATCTATAATTGATTTCTTTTTTCGCTCTCTATTATTCCCATTATTCCCTCCCTCCACCTCACGCACTCTCTCTCTTTATTCAGGTACTCGGGTTTAGATTGGGATTTCTATTGTTATATATCTAAAGACCCAGTTCCAGATTTTTATTTACCAAAGTTTTGTTGAATTATTAAAAAGTCGATTTTGATTTCAATCATGGCGGTTCATACTCAAATGTTAGAACCGATTGAAATCCCTCGTTCATTACTGCCACCTCCAATACCTGGTAAACCTATTAAACAACTTAGAAGACCAAAGAGAACTCTGTATACTGGTGTATCTCAACAATCACTTCAAAGATTACAACAATATAATTCTCATCCTCACCCACTTAGTGATGAATATGTTCCTGGAACTCTTTATGGAGGAGATTATGATGATGATTTAGAAATTTCTGGTAATCAATCTTCCTTAGATAATTATTATTCCGATGAGGAAAGTGATGATTCGTTTAGTTCATGTTCAACTACATCTTCATTAAATCCAAATTCAAAATCTTTTGAATATCTAAAGACTTCCACTATTATAGTGGGTTCCTTATCATCCGTTAGTACTGTTAGTACTCTGGCTACTTTATCATCAAGTCCAGCTCTTTGCATTTCACCTCCTCGCACTTCTGTTAGTGCTGCTTCCATCACATCTCATGGTTTTACTACTAAAACTACTTTAATATCAGGTTCTGCTGATAGTCTTATTAATCTACTTAATGAAAAGCAAGAAAAACCAAAGAAGACTTTTGTTTCCAATATATCTTCAAGTTTTAAAAGTTTAAAAGATTCTATTAAATTAAATTGGTTACCTTACTCATCATTACCACCTCGCATGACCGATGACCTTATTCCAACTACACCAAAACCAAAAGCAAAACCAACCAAACAAATAGAAACTGAACCTCAAGAATTAATTACTTTTAAATCAGATGAATGTGAAGATTCTGAAATCGTTCCTACCAAGAGTTCTTTTAAGAATAGAGATCAAAGAATAAATTCTTCTTTTCTTAGATTGTATGCTGCTGATTTCAATGCTCGTGCGATTTCAAGAACTCTTCCTAATTCCAGTTATGATTCAAATGTTAATGATAATACAGAGCTAGTTAAAATGATAGAAGCTAATCCTCTGCTTAAACATTTCCATTATTGTCATAATATTTATCGTGTGTCATCGATGTCAAGAGATAAATTATGGAATAGTATTATTCTTCCTCCTAGAAATGATGATTCTCCTACTCAATGTATTGATTCATCCGATTATGTCTACGTGGATGAAGAAGCTGATGATGAATGTTATTCTGTCATTCGTCCTTCAGGTAAAAATTACATGCCATGGAGTAACAAACAACTCAACCATACTTCTGCATTCACTCCTGCTGGTATCAAAAAGAATGGAGCTGTCATGATTAATGGCTTGGCTCCTTCTTCCGGTGTCACAAGAACTCAATATACTGTCAAAGGATATTGTAACTCTAGATGGTTACCAACAACCTCATCATAGATTCAATTCTTCAAGGCTAGTCCTTAAATTCCCTTTTAATATATATAGTTTAATTTACTTCTCATAAATAGAAACTAATAATTTACCAACTAGCTTTTAATAAAAAAGTGACTTGGTAATTTAATATTACGAATAACGATTATCAAAATATTAAAATTGTACCAGAAGTCAATAGACTGAATAACTAATCATATCTAAATATTGTACAATACGAGACTACGATTGTGAGAGCAAAAAAACTGTCAAAATCTCATTCTACTAATTTTGATCCAAAGTGTACCTTATTATGTACATTTGACAGGACAACCTTAATTAAAAAGAATGCCTCTCAGATATAGAGATAGTTATTCGTACTGAGTATGAGAAAGAGAGAGTGAGAGTTAGTGAGAGCGAGATGAGAAAAAAAAAGCAGTCACAGCCCACACGTGATCGCATTTCCATTTCGCACCTTCTCTCTCTCTCATCGCAGCCCACAATTTTTCACCCTACCGCACTCGCAGTCTGGATGCTGCCAGTGGTTTAACAAAAGTTTTTTTGGCTCACTTACAAACGAATCTTTTCCAGTAACGTACCTAATCAAAGATGGCTCCAAAAGGAAAGAAGGTCGCTCCAGCTCCATTAGCTACTAAGGCTCCAAAGGCTGCCTCCACCAAGAACCCATTATTCGAATCCACCCCAAAGAACTTTGGTATTGGTCAATCCATCCAACCAAAGAGAAACTTGTCTAGATTCGTCAAATGGCCAGAATACGTTAGATTACAAAGACAAAAGAAGATCTTGTCTTTGAGATTGAAGGTTCCTCCAGCTATTGCTCAATTCCAAAACGTTTTGGACAAGAACACCGCTGCTCAAGCCATCAAGTTGTTCAACAAGTACAGACCAGAAACTTCTGCTGAAAAGAAGGAAAGATTAACCAAGGAAGCCGCTGCCATCGCTGAAGGTAAGACTGCCAAGGATGTCTCTCCAAAGCCAGTTGTCGTCAAGTACGGTTTAAACCACGTTGTCTCCTTGATTGAAAACAAGAAGGCTAAGTTGGTCTTGATCGCCAACGATGTTGACCCAATTGAATTAGTTGTTTTCTTACCAGCTTTATGTAAGAAGATGGGTGTTCCATACGCCATCGTGAAGGGTAAGGCTAGATTAGGTACTTTAGTCCACAAGAAGACCTCTTCTGTTGCTGCTTTAACCGAAGTTAACTCTGCTGATGAAGCTGAATTAGCCAAGTTGGTTTCTACCATCAACGCTAACTTCATCGAAAAGTACGAAGACTCCAGAAGACACTGGGGTGGTGGTATCATGGGTTCTAAGGCCAACGACAAGAAGGCCAAGAAGGCTAAGAACCTTGATGTTGCCCCAACCAACTAATTGTTTAGTAGTAGTATTAAATAATTAAACAAAATCATAATGTGTGCAATAGAGACATGTAAGTTAGATTCATATCTAAGAACAGAATAGTATATGAAATCGCTTCAGTAGAAAACCCTGTAGTTAATATATGAATGTTGAAAGGATGGTGAAAAATTTGTCCTTATTGATCTGTGAATTATAAACTGTTATGTTGTACTTATAAGGCACGATCTATGTTTATTTGATCAAATAAAGCTATACTTAGAGACATTACGTTGCGTGAATGTGCAACTTACTAGACTTCTCTTAGTATTCTTCATTGCTTTTTGGCTTCTTCCTTTGTCTTATTAACTTAGATGGTTATGTAGTACTTTCGCACTCACTATTTTGCAACAATTAAAGCCAAAAGTAAGAAATAGAGAGACCAAGTCGAACCAAAATTATGAATGTAACAAGTTACGGCTCCAGAATTGTATCAGAATTCATAATTCGCCGTGTATCTAGTGGATATAAAGTTGTTTATAGTGAAACGATCCAGTTTAGAGTATTTACTGATTGGGAACCACTCTCTTCTTTACTATGATAAGTATAGGTTTATACCTTTCAAAATCATTGCACAAATCATAGTAACAAACGTATATAAACTAGTCAATAATTTATACTACTATTTTTATGAATATCATACCATTAAAGTAACCAACAACTCCTCTTAAGTACTCAATACTTGGTTGGTCCGGAATGTGGTCTCATAGTTTCTTATGGTGAGAAAATTAAACAGTACCTGAAAAATCCACAATGGTCATAAAAAATTAAAAAAACCATCGATACCACCATTAATCAGTACTTAAAATCACCCCAAACCTCTCAATCACTCCTACCATGTCTCTAACATGTTCAATTCAAACCCCCGGCTTTCACTGATATATTTACATGTTGGGTCACGTGCAGCCGGGTAACCCCCCAAATTCCAGCCAATTAAAAAATCGATTTTTCCCATAGACGTAATCTGTACTATACGGTTTTGCACCACTTATGAAAAAAAACCATTCGAACGTTTGAATAGGTTTGATTGAATACGTCTGGATTCACCAATACAAATATACAAAATGTCATTTTTCAGGGACTTAATAGAATCTGTGATTCCAGCTGCTTACGCTGAAGAAGTATGTGAAACTTAATATCCAAGAATTGGTTTGATGTTGATGTGGTGAAACATAGTGAAAACTGACAATTGATCAAATGAATAATACAAATGAAAGTAGTGATGTTGTTTATGATCATCATATGTGAATTTTTACCAGTTATGCCAAGTCAGATATCAAATTTATACCAATGATGTGGATGAATCGATGGAACTGTTTACTAACAATTGTTTTTAGGCCGAAGAAGAACAAGTTGAAGAATCTCAAGAAGAAGAACAAACTGAAGAATCCGAAGATGCTGAAGAAGAAGAAGACGAAGACGAAGATGAAGATGAAGAAGAACTCGTTGATCCATTAGAAACCTTACGTGATGAATGTAAAGACACTCCAGCATGTAAGCCATTCGACCACCACTTCCACGAATGTGTTGAAAGAGTCACCAAGGAACAAGAAGAAGAAGACTACGAACACAAGGCATATAAGGAAGACTGTATTGAAGAATTCTTCCACTTGAACCACTGTATCAACGACTGTGTTGCCCCAAGATTGTTCTACAAATTAAAATAAATTCACTTCCAATGTCTCGATACATCGGCATTACTCCAAGCATGATTGACTATTCCGTTAAAATTGTTAATATACCTTTACAGGCTATTTAAATACATACAACTTTGTAAAAAACATAACGACAGTGACTTATCACTTTGTAGACATTATTGCACTATCATTGAACCAGTGTTTCACTCTAATAAAAGTATGTTCTAAATATTAGGTAAGATATTTAGCAACTATATAAATACCTAGTAATATTCCTAACATACTCTAACACTCTAACTAATTAACTATATACATATATATTATTTATATGTACAAGATAATATTAGTAGGCTCACAGTATATTAATGTAGTATTAGTCATTAATTTTAATATTATTATTAGGATTTAAGCATTAGCTATTCGTAGTACAAGGCAAGTGGTATAAAAATGGAGATACCGGTATTAGTAAATTACAATTATGGGCCAATTAATTGGATCATATTGAACACTTCAATTACCACAATTCTCTGGTTAACTGTAGAGTTAAGTTCAATTATTATTGCTGATCTCATGTTCAATACTATAGATATTCTCAATATATAGGTTAAGTAGGTTCTCGTAATTGGTAATCATACCAAGCAATATTTTTTTGAAATTAAGAATCGAGCCGCGGACTAATTCAGCCAACAATCTAACTCTATTGGCCTCTTGTTTGTTGTGTTGATGGCGCGTGGATCTCGTATTTTCTGATTCAGCGTATATAATGGTGTGTTTGCAAACATTTACGCTTTTACTGAAAGCCAAAATATGAAAATTTATCAATTGAATTGGTAAAATTACATAAAAATACTAATTATGACATTCCTAACAACTTTTATTAGAGCACTTAATAACGAAATTGAGTCCACTTAAAGTTATATCACTATCTACACTATCAATTCGTATTATTTGCCTGCATCCAACTTGGCCAATCACACTCGCTGCTTGGTTTTCATAGCCCACCTCGTAGTTTGCGGAACATCACCTGACAACATTTCACGGAAATGTCCATTATATAGTTTGACGCGCACATGACTCTAGTAGCTATTATGTATTCTTCTATGTTCTCTCCCAATCAGTTGGTTGCGAGGGTATTTTGCTGATTATACCCTTAGCACCGGGAATCACGTGAATATGTTGAAATTCGAAGCGACGGGTCGCAGGAAATAGTGGAATTTTCGAGAACAGTTTCCGCCCAGCAGCTCCACTAAACGCCAATCCTGAATCGATCTACATTACTGGGAAAAAGATAGAATTGTAAGGGAAAAAAAGGGTATCTACGGATCGGGAAATTAGGGGACATCCATACTGAACCTTATTTCGTAATTATACTGTTGTAGATTCCTCGATAAACATTATAGTAGATCCATAGACCCGATTTTTCCGTCCCCAAAACGGCACCTGTGGGTGTGTGTATTTGACACCCCATTCCCCAGTTGGCACCGGAACTCGCACTAGCCCCGAAAAATCATATAAGTATTGGGCAAGTTGCCACCACCGCGGATTCAAACCCAAGAAACCATTTCCCACTGAATCAATTTTGAAGAAGTACAAGACCGTGTCTTGAATAGGGAGAAGGAACATTAAGAAGAGAAGAATAAGAAGAACAACAAAGAACCACCATTGAATTAAATATGTCTACCGAAACTACATCCACCACTTCCGTTAAGCCAGTTATCGAAGAAAGAATCTATGTTGGTAACGTTGATTATAAGGCAACTGAAGATGAATTGAAAGAATTGTTTGAAAGTTTGAATGTGTATGTATAAAATCAAAGTGATAAAACCATTGGGTTCATTATAGAGAACGATTGATTAATTAATCATAAAGACATGAATGAAATACTAACTTATAAATTATAGCGTTGACGTTGAAATTCCATTCAAGGAAATCACTCGTGGTCCTGAAAAGGTTATTAAGAGACATTTAGGGTTCGCCTTTGTCCAATTCTCCAATAAGGATGATGCTGACAAGGCAATTGCAGAGTTCAGTGGTAAGAAATTCCACAGAAGAAACATATTCATTAAGAAAGCAGTTCCTCCTCCAACTGAAGAGGAAAAGAAGGAAAGAGTGGAAGCATACAAGGCTAAGAAGGCTACTATTTTAGCTAGCAAGGCCAAGGCCAAGGCTGAAAAGAAAGAAGAAGCAGCTGCCGCTGCTGCCACCAAGAAGGCTACCAAAACCGCTAAGACTAGTGAAGAAAAGGTTCCAGAAGGTAAGGCTTCTAGTGATACTATTTTCGTCACCAACTTAGATTACAAGGTTGATGTCAAGACTTTAAACGGCCTTTTCAAGGAATTGAAGCCAAAGTGGATTCATGTTCCAACTAGAAGAGTTCCATACTACATTTTAAAGAAGCAACAAGCTGAAGGTCGTCCAAAGAGTTTCTTAAACAAGGGTATTGCTTTTGTTAAGTTTGCCAATGAAGAAACTCAAAAGAAGGCTGTTGCTGAATTCAATGGTAAGGAACTTAATGGTAGAGAAATCATTGTTGATATTGCCATTGATGCTAGAATTCCAAAGGAAGAAGACGCTAAGTCCGATGAAGCCAAGGAAGAAGTTAAGGAAGAATCTGCTTAAAACATTTCTTGATCCTCCCCCAGTTTCTACAAATTCATGATTTTAGTTCTTGTTGACCAAATTCCACTCCCTCTTTATGTTGAAAGCTGTCAGTCAGTCAATTAGACAGTAAATTTTTAACTTGTTTGTAGTTTAAAAGGAATTCTTAACTGAAATCTCTTTTTAGTTTAAACATTCAAGAATCAATACATATAATTTAGTATTATTAATTCAATTTCAAATTTTGAATTTGTTGTAGATCCAATTCCCATCAATTGAGTGTGGAGAAACTAATTTCGGAGTTTATAAAAAAAGGAAAAATTAATCATGGATTTATGAGATATCAGATTATTATGTTGGGGGAATTCAATTTACGAGACCATGTAACTTTTAGTGTGGGGGTGATTTTTGATAGTAGATTACTGATTACCGATTAGTAGGACAAAAGTTAGTAGGTTGGAAAGAGTACAGATTAGTGCTTCACGTGATAAACGGTTGAGTGTGACTGCTTTTTTCTCAACCATCATCGACACGTGATGGAATTCCCACTAAGGTAATCCTGCGCCGCACGCACTGATGGTGTGAAAAATTTGTCTCCAGTCTCACCCCAACCTGGTTTCGCAGCGAAAAATTGTACCTTTTTGAAAAAGACCATACCAGGTATCTTTAACAACTTAACAAAATGGGTATGTAAAATCGAGACATAAAACGACCCAAACGTTCGACCAAACACCATGAGAATCAAGATCACATCAACAGAATGAACCGGAGGATCCAAAGAGATAGACATATGAATGTTATACCATGAACAAACGGTTTTATTCAAGCTTTTTACTAGGCAATTTTTTTTTCATGATGAATTTTTGTCGAATTTTTTCACCATAACGTTTTAAACAAAATCATAAATCAGATGGACAATATACTAACAAATTTACAGGTAGAGTTATTCGTAACCAAAGAAAAGGTGCTGGATCTATCTTCACCTCTCACACCAGATTGAGAAAAGGTGCCGCCAAGTTAAGAACCT
>JAJMGB010000045.1:0-79104 GCA_030568535.1 Suhomyces anneliseae
GTCTGACAAGGCTGGTAAGGTCACCAAGGCTGCTCAAAAGGCTGCCAAGAAGTAAACTGATTAATTAGATAAGGCACTTGTGCCATGTTTGATTTCGAAGTAGCTAAAGTTTGAATATATTATGAACTTATTAAAATAAATCAAAAATGTAGACTGTAATTTTTTTTCTTTGTGGAAGTATCAAGAGCCATGTTACATCATAATTAGACTTTGTACAACTCATGACAAGGGGGTCATTATTTTGTTGATTATGTGGTGTTCAACTGTGCATTGAAGCCTAAATACCAATACGGATATAGTGTTCAGGGTAATGGAAGGGGTCTAGGTGAGGTATCCGATCTTAGTGTCAATTGTGTCAAGGACATGTCAACCTGTCAATCACTTGTAAATCTAGCCAAGAGATCCTCGTACTTCCAAAAATACGATCTTTTACTATATCGTCTGCCGTATCTCTATATGCGGGGATTCAAATGTAACCCCGAATAGTGTTTCATTATTAACAATCAATTTCATTCGGTGTTCTAAAATGATCATTCAAAAGGAAGTGAGCTGATTGATTATGTGGGATTTCACCTAAAAGGTTATGATCGCGGTCAATTTGTACGGTGGGGAATTATAATTAAAGTATTTATCTGAAACCAGATTCAACCTGTTACAACTTATAAAAGGAATGTCAATTCCACGTATGATTGTATTCTATCTCTATCGTATTTGAATCTAAAATCTAAAATATGAAATCTAAACAAGCCCCTCCAGACTACGAACAACCTCCAGGGTATGGAGGTGCTGATGTTAATATACCGAAGACTGAGAAGAATGGATTGGCAACCGAGAAGCCGTCGTTCATTGGAATTCTTGAAATGGCCAATCCTAATGACTACATTTCAATTAAGTACTTAGATTCAATAAAAGCTGGATCTCTGACTGAAAGAAAAGAAGTTGATCATATACCGGGACTACCAGATACTGTTGCCCATTTAAAGTTACTTCAAGCCTTTTCTGTTCTTAAAAAGTCCATTATTGGTGGAGAAAAAGTGGATCATCCACATGCTATAAAGACCTGGCAAGTATTTATTACTCAAGCAGTAAAGAGATTTATTATCTACGTGACTGCTTGTCGTAAAATATTGGATTTGGATGGTGGCACCGAAACCCATGAAGATAAATTGTTCAAATATGGAGCTCTTACAGATGAAGCTCTTAGTATCGCTAAATCAATGCCACCTTTAGACGTTCTTATGGTTTGGCATTCCTTTTTATTGAATCCTAGATCATTTTATGATTCATTCACTCGAGGTAACTTTATGCAATTTGCCAATCTTCCATTTCCATTAAAAGTTGCAAGTGATCTGATTGATAATAGTACCTTTGAGTATAATCCTAATTCAATGTATAAGCAAGAATATTTAAGGATAGTTGAACATGTTACTAAGAATCCAATGGATTTGATTTACACCTTTGATAACTTTGCTATAGGTGATTTGACTGCTTCGGTTTATTGTCCAATTTGCAAAGAAATGATACTTAAAGATATTCCTTATACAAATGATAAACTGAAAGGGTTTGCAGATGACCAATTTGAATGGAATATAAATACTGGAAATTGTACATGTGATTTAAGTGATACAATCACACATGAAGAACTTCGAAAGAGACAGCTTCATGCTGATCAGGAAAAAGAAATCCCACTCCCAGGAATGTACAAGTATTTTTCTAGTGTTATTGCTTCTGATACCTTTAAAAAACGGAAAACGATGAAGATAGATAAATTTATTAAAGAAGCATATGAATACTTTGGAAAACAAAAATCCAAAACCGAACCATTGACAATGGTGATTGCAAATGCTATGAGAGTGAGAAAAGATAACCAATGGATTAAATTAATTTTAAGACAATATCTTACTATGAATTTAATTCACACTTTGGTACCAAATGGATTTGAGGTTTCTGAAGACTTGGTGGGCTGTGTAATCAGACAAGAAAGATTTGTTGAAAAGATGAATGGGTTAGACTGGCTTCATTCCCCTGTAGTCAAAGACAGTTTGTATGAGGCATCTATTAGATATTCTCGTTTCTTCAAACTCCTTACTCATTATGATGAGAAGACTATGTTGGTTCCTACATTGGATATTGATTTGGTTTGGCATACACATCAATTATCAATGTATTATTATTTCAAAGATTGTCTAAACTCCAAAAATACTAGCGTTATAGATCATGACGATAAGGTTGAAGAAGGTAGATTAGATGATGGATATGACAATACGGCAAAGATATACCGTAAGCACTTCAACGAAGAATATTCAATCTGTTACTGTTGGTACTGTGTGGCCAGTAGAAGTAAATCCAAGTCTACTATCAATAAAATCTTCAAGAAATCCAAGCAAAAAGAACCAGATTTCAAACACAGTAGTTTGTTTAGCAATTCATTGGGGTTGACCCATATAAGTATACATAATGCAGTTTCTCTTCCTAATAAGGAAGCGGTGAAGAAACGGGAAATAACAGAAGGTAAGTACAAGGGTAAGACAGTTCCATGGCATGAAGACGCAGCGGTTTTTAATTACATTTTGTATCCAATGTTATTTGTCGTTCCACCTTTCACTCCGATGAGTACTGCTATTTGTGCATTTTATGGTTCTGCTTTATGTGGTACTGCCAGAGATGGTGGTTATAACTGTCAAGGAATGCCAAGCTGTGTCGGATCCAGTTGTGGAGCTATGTTTAGTTGTGCCGGTCATGCAAACTGTAGCAACCAAACAGCATACAGTTCAACTCCTTTCGTTATGACTACTCCTATGTGATGATTCTGAAGGCATAGACAACTATTTATGATTTTATGACCAACAGTAAACCCATCAACTTAGATCGCTTTTTTTTTTTGTGTTGACTTTCACATCAATTTTAACAATGTTAATTGATAGAATCAGCTTATACTATTTGTATATCAATTGAAACTCATCTAAATCTATTATATTTCTACCTACTTGAATTTCTGTATTATTTGACTGCTTGTTGTTCACAGTTGATATCTTCATCAATCGTAGCGAAGTTTTCACTTCTGTCATATTTTTTCTTTTTCTATTTTTTTGCAGCTTCAGGTCCGCGAGATACAAAAACAGTGCTTAAAACTAGGACAGTTCAAGCACTGAAAATAAGTCCATTATAATGGATTCAAACACCCTTACTGCCGTGAATGAGTCCCTCGGGAGTAAGTATCACGTATATTATAGTCACACTACACTTTCATACCCACATTCTCTAAAAGCCCGTCTTATTTCCGATTCCCTTTCCGTTTTCCTTCAACATTCCTCGATGCCCTTTAAACGTGGGGGTAAAGCTCGTTTGTCGCCCGATGCGGTAACCAAACAAGGCTGTACCCGATTGACTGCATGTAATCAATTTCACTTGTAATCTTTACCAGTTACTTAGTTACTTAAAGAAAAGCCAAAGATGAACCGTGGAGTCCACTTAGGAGGGTCTGAGCCAGATTACAACCATGCCACTGATGGCGAATACAAAAGACTTCGTTCGGAAGCTGACAGACTTTATCAAAAGAGAAACCACTTGAGTCAAGAGTCTCAAAAGGCCTTCAAGAGAGGTGATAAGCAAAGAGCTCATGAACTTAGTGAAGAGTCTAAGTCAGTGTTGGCACAAGCCGAACAAGCTAACCAGCAAGCTGCTGAATATGTGTTTAGAGAAAATAACGCTGATTCTGCCGAGGACGAAATCGATTTACATGGTTTATACGTTAAAGAAGCTGAATACATCTTACAAAAACGTATAGCAGCTGCTATTCAATCAAACCAATCTCATTTAAGAGTTATTGTTGGTAAAGGTTTACATTCTTCTAATGGTATTGCCAAGTTAAAGCCTGCTGTCGATCAGTTGTGTGATAATACTAACTTGAAACATTATATTGATCCCAAGAACTCGGGTGTTATGATTATTGACTTAACTAATACTCAATCTTCTGAAATTCCTAATCACTGGAGTGCTCCTGCTGCTTCTTACCAACCACAAGGTCACCATGGCCAACAACAAGGTCACCAAGGTCAATACTACCAAAATACTCCTCAACCTCAATACCAACAACAACAACCACATGGCCAAAACAATGGTATCAAAACTGGAAACCCTATTGTGGATCTTCTCTTCAAAGCACTTTGTGCATGTATTAACTCTAAGTAATTTCGTGTATTATTATAAAAAAGAATCTATCGATAAATAACTGTAGTCATTTCGATTAAAGAAGTGTATTTGAGTCGGACAGATGGGATTTCATCTATGGAGAAGTATCCATACTAAAATTCAAAGGTGTGTGAGTTCATACCCTTTTTAGAATTATACCTCTTTCAGCTTCATAGTTTAGGATACGAGGAATATAAAAAAAATTTTATAGATATCAAGGTGAAGAGGGTACAATTTCATACACAATGAATGTATGAAGTCACTATTTTCAGTGATTTCAACGTTAACCCACTTAAAATACTAATAAAATTATTTGTTGCAGGGAATGGAAGGTAAAAGGACTTAACAAGCACATCCACTGTTACCACTATCTAAATGAATATTGATAGCATCGTTGTAATCATCACTGACATCACCTCCGTTAACTTCGTTCAATTCTTCTTGTTGCAAGGCCATCTTGGCAATAACTTCAAAAGCACCTTCCACATTTATAGAATCCTTAGCACTGGTTTCAAATACTGGATAGTTTAATCCTCCAAAGCCTTGGTTGGTGATGTTATTCAATTTCTTGCTTAAAGATGGGATTTTTCTGGATTCTTCTATATCAATCTTGTTACCAATTATAATGAATGGGAAGTCTTGTGGGTTGGCAACATTAGATTGTACAAGGAATTCATCCTTCCATGAAGTCAAGTTATTTAAGGATTTCTCATTGGTGACATCATAACACAACACACAGCAATCAGCACCACGGTAAAATGCAACACCCAAACTTTGGAATCTTTCTTGACCAGCTGTATCCCAAATTTGTAAGGTTACAACCTTGTTATCAACAGTTATCTCCTTGGTTAAGAAGTCGGCTCCGATAGTTGCTTTGTATTGGTGCAGAAACTTATTGTTAACAAACTGTTGCATTAAGGAGGTCTTCCCTACCCCGGAATCTCCAAGGATAATAACTTTCAACAATGTCTTCTTTCTGACAGTCATGATGTATTGAGTGATGGTTTATGGATTGATAGATAGAGGCGGGTTAGGTTGTTTGTTCGATAGTTAAATGATTAGATCACGTGACCTAAGATTGACCTAGTCTAGACGATATAGTGCGAGAGAACCAGCAGAGGGAGGGGACTAAGAGGGGGAATGAAGAGGAGACTCGAAAGGATTTTTGAATGGAGATGTTGGGCCAATGGAGTGTCTAGTGAACGGCACTATAATAAGATATAATGTATTGGTGGTGGTTGGGATATGGATAGGTCGGAGATAAGACCACGTGATGCCTGTCCCAAAGATAAATTTGTTCCTGTTGGTAGGCCCAATGACATCATGAATAGAGAAGGTCACTTTGTCTTATTATAGAATGCTGTAACAAAAATTAGCCTAATATGTAATAGTTCTTACAGTGCATATACATCGGTCGTAAAGATAACTGATATTTGTAATGATACATGGACTCCCCCAATTAGGATGTTTCATTACCCCCCTAGCAATAGTTTCCGATATTGTAGAATATTCTTAGATGCCTAACTCTACGATACTCATTAATTGTGGATCTGTGGGCTTATTTTAATTTCTATTTCTACCGCAATTATTCTCGTATCGTGATATATAGAACTTTGATTGTTGCTGAATCCAATCCCAAATTGATAAAACTACAAAAAACCCTCTTGAACCCTGGAAATCTTACATATAGGATGAAGAATATCTGTGGCTAGTAAGTAAGAAGTATAATAAATAAACAGTGGACTGCTGATGGTACGGCTAAAAGAGTACAACACCGCCTTTCTATTGAGCCCTTAGACTTATTGATAGTATTTAGATCGATACTCCAAAATTACCGACATTGTAATGGTGGTGGCTGTCAGAATTAAGTGACACCAGAGTTGCCGGAACTGATCATTATTGCTCGCTTCTGCATATTCCGGGGGTACTATATATATCTATTTTCCCTCGGATTTTGTTTCTCAACTAACTTAAACCTTGCTAGTTTCGGTTGACTTGCGCTATTTCCGGGTAGATCTTTCACCTGTCCCCCACCCCCCGCAACCAATTCACTGCTGGTATATAAAAGGGGGGTGTTCACGCTGCTCATTCCTATCTAACCTATCTTAGACAAATCGGAATTGACTTTCATTTGACCCTCCAATAACTTTCTAGAATCATGTCTAACTTGACCACCTCAATTCAATTGACCCAAAAGAGTTCCTATAAGCTCAATAACGGTCTTCACATTCCTGTGGCTGGTTTTGGTGTATACACCATTCCAAAGGAAGAAACTAAAGATCTTGTTTATCATGCTTTAGAACAAGGTTACCGTCACATAGATACTGCCGTTGTATACAAGAATCAAAAGGAA
Source organism: Suhomyces anneliseae (assembly GCA_030568535.1). NCBI lineage: Eukaryota > Fungi > Ascomycota > Pichiomycetes > Serinales > Debaryomycetaceae > Suhomyces > Suhomyces anneliseae. The sequence goes on from JAJMGB010000045.1 coordinate 6,545, forward strand.
ACCGCTCAAGGTGTTGCTGCCTTCTTAAAGGATCACCCAGAAGTCACCAGACATGACATTTGGTTCACCACCAAGATTTTCAACGATCAACAAGGTTACGAAGAAACCAAGCAAGCAATTAAAGAAATTGCTGCTGATGTTAAGGAATACATTGAATTCGTTGATTTGATTCTTATTCACTCTCCAAAGACTAACAAGAAGGCTAGATTAGGTACCTACCAAGCTTTACAAGAACATGTTAACAATCCAATCAACCAGGTTTTGAATGTTAGATCCATTGGTGTTTCGAACTATGGTATCTCTCATTTGGAAGAAATTTTCAACTGGGATGGTTTATTAGTCAAGCCAGTTATTAACCAATTGGAATTGCACCCATGGTTACCACACTTGAAGTTACGTGAATACCTTGTTAAGCACCACATGTTAATTGAAGCTTACTCTCCATTAACTCAAGGTATTAAGTTAAAGGACCCTGAATTGGTTAGTTTAGCAAAGAAATTCAACACTACTCCAGCCCAAATTTTATTGAAATGGTCTTATTTGCAAGGATTTATTGTTTTAGCCAAGACTGCTACTAAGTCCAGAATTGCTGAAAACTTGAACGTTTTACCAAAGGGTAGTACTGACGAATTAGATGAAACTACTCACCTTGGTGTCATGGATTTAGATCTTGAAATTTTAGAAGCTTTGAACAAGCCAAACAGTCACGAAGTATTGACTTGGGGTAATATCGACCCAACTCAATATGACGATCCAGCTTAAACTATAAGCTAGTAATATTATAGTATTGCAATAGTTTTTTTTTTTATTTTGCAGTATTAAATAGATAGATAGAAGAACGAATTTAGTAACGATTAGTAATTGTTTATGTAATACTAGTAAAACGCACGTTCTCACAAGCCTTTAATTAAGATTTTACAATTTTAGATAATTTTTGCAAAAAATAGAAAAAAATAGATAGGAGTTGAGATTTGAAAATCAGACGAAGAATTGATTAGTTTAAAATTGTCCGGGTAAGTGGTTAATGTAGTTACTATACACAACAATAGTCAAATAGAATTCCCAAATACCAGCATATGAAACCATTGGTGTCCTAAACTTAAGACAAAACTCTATATGACATTGAAAACGTCATAAAACATACAGGTTGATATGATAGCGCCTCACATACCTATTTGAGCTGGCTGAGGATACTGATCCCTTGTAACGGAGCTGGATGCAGGACCAATTAGAAGAGAGACCACTTGGTTTGTTGGATCCCGTTCTACTGACCAAATGGTTCCGAACATTGAGGTTGCGAAAGTTTCCGAAGTTACCGACATCCCGCTAACTATGGATGACGATTAAAAGCGCACCCAATCAAATAGTACTGTACCTTCACAAAGGCAACTTACTCCTAATGATCCTACAGTTACCCCCGTTAACCAGGCAATTGAGGTTATAATTAATAACCTGTAACCAGGATGTATATATATGCATATATATAGATACAGTTTACAAAGGCTTTTGCAACTAAGGGTTAGTAATCGACTCCATAACTAATGAGTGAGTAATTGATAGATAATTTGACCGTTAAAGTTAAAGGACAACTAAGTGTTTACTGGTCTGGGCCCCTAAAAATATGCCCCTAAAAGCCCACAGTTAAAAGCAAGATTACACGAAGTGAAGTAACTCAAAGTATAATTGCCAAGGGAGGGAAAACTAGGCCGATCAGAGTAAAAAGTAGATTGCTGTTGGACATGGGTGGGCGAATCAAGATACAAGACGTGCGCACGTGACCTCCGATTTTCCACCCCTGATGGGTCCGATTGACCCATTCATACCGATGGGGCGGATGGAAAACATTGAAACAGGAATAATGAGGGGTCAATGGCTATTGAAACGTGTTCATTACCATCGATTGAGTCGATCCATGTTACTTGTAGACCACAATTGCCCTGTTCTTCACCAATTGAATTGTAATTTTACCATATATAGGCGATGCTTGTAATACTTCAATCCAATCTAGTCAGCATTTGAGCCAGCCCTGATAAGTTAGGAACCGCCACACATGATAGGACAATGTAATTTTGGTTGTATTTACTTTAGTCAAATCCGCAGCAATTTAGTAATTTTTTACACATAAGTTCTGAAATTGAAGGGATGTGTGGGGAGACTGAGAGAACTGCACCTATATAAACTGGGATGCATTATCCTTCCATTGAATTTTGAAAAATTATTGATTTATTTAATTAATTCAATAACCAATTATATATATTAAAAAAAAATGGCTCCACCAAAGACCGCTATTATTGTGTACTCCTTGTACCATCACGTCGCTACCTTAGCTCAATCCGTCAAGTTAGGTATTGAAGCTGCTGGTGGTCACGCTGACTTATTCCAAGTCGCTGAAACTTTGCCAGATGCTATCTTGCAAAAGATGCACGCTCCACCAAAGCCAGACTTCCCAATTGCTACCGCTGAAACCTTGAAGGAATACGAAACCTTCTTGTTCGGTGTTCCAACCAGATACGGTAACTTCCCATCCCAATGGAAGGCTTTCTGGGATACCACTGGTGGTTTATGGGCCTCTGGTGCTTTAAGAGGTAAGTACGCCGGTGTTTTCGTTTCTACTGGTACCCCAGGTGGTGGTCAAGAAACTACTGTTATCAACACCTTGTCTACCTTGACTCACCACGGTATGGTTTACGTTCCATTAGGTTACGCTAACCCAAAGCAAACTTCTTTTGAAGAAATCCACGGTGGTTCTCCATGGGGTGCTGGTACCTACGCTGGAGCTGATGGGTCTAGACAAGTCACTGAAATTGAAAAGGACATTGCCAAGACTCAAGGTGAAGAATTCATCAAGATTGTCACCAAGTTCAAGAACTAACTAGTTCCTTCGGTGCTATAAATGCTTGAAATACTTGTGTTATGAATACATGAAATAAATTATAAAAACGAATTTGAACTGTAGCATTGTTTTAATGACTAAGGATATTAAACGGTAATTTTTCACATTGTAAGTAATGATTTTTCACTATATGCGATACAATACATAATAGCAGGAGAGACAGAACGATGGAGGATAAAAGTGAAAGTTGCACATTGGGTGGAAGTTGCTATGGGATATACACTTCTGTTGATAGTGTTTAGTATCAACACTTCTTATATGAAAAGAGAACAACTGTTATTCAATAAAGTTGCAGCCATATTCCTTTTTCGGATATAAGCTATGCAACTCGCTTATCACCAATATTTTCTGTAGTGAGAGAACTATCAAGTAATACCAATTGGGAAGTGTTCCAGAAGACTGTAACCGGAACAAATCAAATGCAATGTATGTATTGATATGAAGTAGGAAAGTGCTTGTTAGAGCAAAATACAGAGCCGTACCCGTTTCTATGCTGGTTCTAGCTTATTACCGGTGAGCCAACACCAGTTAAAAGCACTAAAAAACACTAATTAAAAAAATTCTGAAAAACGCAAATCAAACAAGAACACTATAATATCACCCAAACACCATAACATAACTCATCTATTTACTCTCTCCTATGTAATTGTCCCCAACTTTACTAACACCTACCTCTACCAGAATATACGACTACCGGTCCAGACACGACCGAAATTTCCACTCGCTCACACCAAACAAAAAGGTATGTTGGAAGTATCACCAAACCTTCCAATCGTTCACTGGCATCATGTCGAAACAGTCCAAGCCTGTAAGACAGGAATATATCACAAAAATCAGATACACCAATAACCTTCCACCACCACCATTAAACCCTAAATTTTTACAATACAATATCACTGAAAATGTTACACCACATGAAGAAGCTGAATATTTGATGAGTTCATTATTCCGTAAGGAAAACTTCCGTAGTCTTTTAGAAAACGTTGATGAAGAGTTAGGAATGAACTTGAACTTAATAAACAACCGAGGTTTTCTTGATGAAGGTAATGAAACTGTTATTTATAGTATGATTAGACCAGAAAAGGGAGAAAAGGCTGAAAAATCATTATCAGCCAAACTTCATCCAAAAGATAGAGTATTATTAAGAGATGCTGGTATAGGTAAGATATCTAAATCTGAACCAGGAGTTTCATTTTTAAGAAGAACCGAATATATTGCTGATACAGAACATTCAAAGAGTTCAGGTAGCTCTGTTTTAGATAAAGAAGAAAAGAAAACCACAGAAGAAACTCATGATGCTGCTTCTCAATTACAAGCAGTTGAAAAGAGTTTTGAAAATGCTCAAGAATCTTTAACCAACTTTTCAACTTTAAAACATCCAAAGAAGAAGCATTTAACAGCTGTCAGTGCTTGGCCATTATTACCAGATACTTCAATGATGGATACTAAATTCTTAAGTGTAAAATTCATTGGTTCTGCTTCTATTGATCGTGAAATTGAAAATGCTAAAAGACTAGAAGGTGATAAATTTAATCAAAAACTTCATAAGGATGCTTTAGAAACTGCCATTTTACAACCTATCACCTCTGCTGATGGTGAATGGATAAGTTTATATCAAGTACGGGATGCTAAGAAGGTAGCTGAATTAAATCAAAAATTGCATTCTACTGAAAGAGAACGTCCTGTGAATTTATTGGATGAAGATGATAATACTCTTGAAGAATATAGATTCAAACATGTTAAGAATTATGAAATGAATTTCCAAAGATTTACTAAGCCAAATGAAGAATTGGCTATTAAATTCATACCTGAAGAATCCGGAAGTGCCACAAAGAAGAGAAAAGTTGCTTTCTATAGTCCAATTACTGGTAGAATTGATTTGAAAAAATATAGAGCTTCAACCAACTCCGAAGTTAATAGATTCCTTAAAGATAGCACTATTGATGCTATTAACTTCAAGTTAAGAGAACCAAATACTTCTGAACTTAAAAAGATGGACACCATCAGATCAGAATTCGATCCTATGGAATACGAAGGTGAAGAAGAGGAAGAAGAAGAGGAAGAAGAGGAAAAGGATATTGGTGATGAATTTAATGAAGCCACCAAGGAAGATTAATAGTCATAATAAGAATATAGATACGAATCAATTGGACTATACGATACATAAGTGTGTCTTTATGTAATATAATTAAGTTAAATTAAATTAAATTAAATTAGCTAAAGCTTACAAATGTCTTTTTTTTCTTAAGTTCTTTGTCTTTGCTATAAAAACCTACGTAGTAAAAATGGTATCCATGGAAGAACTAAACATAACTATACAATGTATATGAGAGTTATTATTGCTCTCATTCTATGGTAATCCTTATAAAAATATTTCTGTATCAATCGATCGTTAGAAGATGGTTCGATACACTAATAAATTATTGTAAAACTAATAACAATTGATGAAGTTCATCTTTGACTTCTTTGAGGGGGGGGGGGTCTCTTGCAGTTTAAACTATAACGCAATCACGCTTTTTCTTTTCAGGTTTGGATTTAGAATTGGTATTTGAAGTGGTAGTACCATTTCCGTTTATGTTTGCACTTGAATTTCCGCTTGAACTTGTGTTTCCATTTGATATTCTTTCTTCTCTTTTGCTGGTTCTAGATTTGAAAGGTCTGAAAGAAGAGGAAGGCTTTTTGGTCTTTTCCGCTTGAGCTTTATCATATCTATCTTGAATGTTCTTAGCCATTGCTTCGTCTTCTTCTTCTTGTAATTGCTTGGTAAGTAAATAATCAGCGGACATTTCATTATCAAGATCTTGATCAATGTCTAAAATAGGAATGAAATCACCATTAAAGAATAAATCATCATTACCACTAACGGAATTTAATGATTGCCAAACAAATTTGCTGGCTTTGTTTTCAAATGCTGAATCAGTGATTAAAAGGTAGAATTCTTGATTATTCTTTTTGAAAAGAGTATTGAAATGATTATTTCTGAAAAATACTATGAAATCTTCATTAGCTAAATCAAGATTCAACTTTTTAAGACCAATTTGAGTAAGTTGAGTTTTGTTTAAATCTAACCATTTTCTTATTAATTGTTGGTTATGTAACAACAGTTTATTTGAGTCTTGACTCCGTAATTGTTCATTTACGTTTTCTGATTGTTCATTTTCAAGTAAAAGATAATCTTGAATTCTATCGAAAGTTTGTAATTGATTGAATAATTCAATTAATTTTCCATAATTATCTTCAGAACCATCATCAGAATCTTCATTCCAATCAACTTGTTCATTATCAATTTGATTTATACACCAACCATGTCTGATTTTCAAATCAAAGATACCGAATAATTTACTGGCTAATTCTGTTCTGGCAAATGTACCATTAAGTAAATTAGGATCTACTGATAATCCAGTGTACAATAATGGTAAACTTTCTAATAAAGTATCGATTTCATGTTCATAAGATTTATCTTCATTGAATATCAAAAGCATATCACCAAGTTGAGCCAAAAGTTTATCCATACCAATATGACCTTTAGAAGATTCTTCTCTAAGTAATAAGTTTTTAAGATCGTCTAAACTATCGAACTTCTTTTGTTGTATAGGATCTATAGGATCAAATGATAAGAGTGAGTTATTGTATTGAAGCTCATAGCTGAGAAGGGCAGTATTAACCAAAGAAATCAATGGGCATGGACCGTTTTCTTCTTGAAGTAATACCGGAGTAATGAGTTTATGATCGTCATTGGATGAGTTATAGTCTAAAGACCAACGTATAGCTCTGATAGGAAATTGGGGGTTAGGTTGAGCCATTATGATGGTGGGGGAAATAGTAGATTATAAAATTTGGATTCTAGCCGAGAAAAAGGTAAAAAAATCGATATCTGAATGTGATAGAAAGGTGTTAGTGTTTTGGTGATGGTAAGTATACTATATTTTATCGCTTATGAATTATTTGATATATCAAACAAAAAAAAAAGGTGGGGAGGGAAGATGATAAAGTTAATAGTATTGAGGGGGGGATGGGACGGATAGCGGAGAGGTATACCGATTCTTAGGTTCTAAGGAATGACAAGAATGAATGAATGGGTGGTAGATCTTCGGTTTGATTTACTCGATAAAATGGTATTGCCTCCAATTTATAAGTTCTCGTAATGATTACTAAATTGGGAATTGGTAGTACCCGTAAATGTAAATTGTAAAATTGTAAATGTGGAAAATGTAATCAAACTAGTGTGAGAAATGACAGGTACACTGTGACACAAGGGGAAAGAAAATAAACCAGTTAAAAAATTACTATGAGGGACAAACCAAATATAACGATAGAAAAAGAAGCGGAGGTGGCAATAAAAGATCGAACCTAGAAATATAGAGAATTATACTGATGTTTAAAAAAAAAATGCCAGGATTAATAATTAAGAAAAAAAAATGGCTTAGATCGCCCAGTGGGCTATCGGGGAAAGGAGAAGGAGGAGGAGCAGCAGCAGCAGGAGGTGGGAGGTTGAGGGTGTGTGGGTGATTAAGTCGTTTCTCGGTTAAGTGAGTGGGATTGTGTGGGAGTGTGTGGGAGTGTGTCGGACCACCACTTCGTCTGATTTTTGTAATCGTCTGGGAATGGTCGCAAAAAAAATCAATAGTTGCACAGTCACCACAAACGACGAGAATGAGTTAAGAACATTTACCACTTAAAAAATGTAAGGTGTAAGGGGAATAACAATAGGAGCGATATAAAGTGATGATATATAAAACAGAGGATACGGTTGGAACAAGGGCGAGTTTTAAATAGAGGTCAAAATATCAGCTTACCATTAAAAACAAAACTAAGATGTCAAAAGTATCAGATTTTTTTTTTTTTCGTCTATTGTTCAAGTTGTAACATTTTGGGTTTATGGGTAACTTCGTACGAGAGACGAGAGGTGAGACAAAATGATTTTTGAAACCGCAGGGTGATGCCCTGAATTTCAAACAAACTGTAAACTAGGGGGGCAAATAAAAGGAGACCAAGAAATGCTTGTACAGTTTAGTTTAGTGGAGGGAGTTGCAAACGGATAGGGTAATTTTGAGTGCAGTTTGTAAATTGTGGTCTCTGACAAGATATTCTGACCCCAAGGTTTCAGAATCGCACTTTAAGTAGGTGCATTCACCTGACGCTGGCTCTAAATGCATTCTCTTACAGTTCCAGATTCGCATTCTTGTTACATGGACTAGCCTGAACCACTAACACTAAATCCTGAACTTGTTTCATCTTGCTACTCCATACAAGTCTATTTTTTTTAAAACGTTTTTACTTATATATAAATGTGTCTATGAAAAACTCTAATTAATTTTTTAAAATTTGATGGTTGGAGTTAAGGCTGAATTTTAAAGGTACTCAATACCTTGTTTCAAACGGGAGTGGTCTTTCTTTATCACTAATGTATATTAACAATTGCATTGTCACTATAAAATGTATATGATCGATCCATCAACCCTTAATTGTACATGATACACCAAAATAAATGTAAATGATTCTTCTTGTTTTTTTTATTGAATAAACCAAAAAAAAAGAAAAGATCACCAACTCACCAATCCACTAATAAACTCATCTTAACTCAACTCAATTTAATAGTTTAATTTTTTTAATTTTCTTGTGTGTTTGTTTGTTTGTGTGTGTGTGTGTATGAAGGAAATTGATTAATTTTTCAACACATAGTATAAAACAATACTGGCAACAATCAAAAAGTTACCAATCATGAAACCCCTATAATTACTAAGTTCAGCATCAATTCTCTTTTGAACACCTTCATCAATCTTTCTTCTTTCAACGATAGCAACATTGATTGGAGTTTCATTGGTAATAGAAGCACCCTTTGGAAGCTTAGGATAAATGGATTCAATGAATTGTTGAATTTCACCACACTTGAGTCCAATTTCAAAGTAGTTTGGATCACGAACATTAGATTTTTGATTAATTTCATTGATGTATCTGGAGAAAATGTCAACAACACCTGGGTAAGTTCTACTTTCTAAAATCAAAGAACAAGTAGTACCCTTTCTAATTTTAACATTTTGATGTAACACTTTAGGATTATTGTAGACAAGAGCCAAGGTAGCAATGGCCATAACTTGAGGAATAGCACAGAAGTTAAATGAAGAAGGATCTTTAACTAATGATAAATATTCTAAAACATCGGTAACATGACCAAGAGAATTTAAAACTAAATCATTGATGCAACTTAAACCTTGGAATTCAGATTCTGGGGATGTATCTTTATGGAAAGATGGTAATGAATCAGTATATTTAGACCAAATTTCTTTTGGCCAGAAAGAACGACCATCACCTAAATCTTCATGATAATCTCTGATAATGTTGGTCTTTTGTAAGAATAAACCCATTGATTCGGATTTCTTAAAGTCATCATCTATAACACCTCTGGATGCAAAGTCAGCATCAATAAGGAATTTGGTTAAACCTTCACCGACTAAACCAGCAACATAATGACAGTATAAATCAAAATCTTTAAGGGTTTCAACACCATTAAGATTGAAATTTTCATCTAATATATAATCAGCCATACCATTACCCATTTTCTTGGTTATATCCTTAATAACTGCTCTGTAATGAGGCTTTAATTTATGATATTCAGTTAAAATATTATCAAATTCAACCAAAACAGCTCTATCCTTTTCATTTGGACCACTTCCATTGAAACTCCAAGATTTTAATTCTAAGTTATCATCGAATTCACGAAGTAATGGAACTTTAATACTTGGATCAATAGTCATATCATCTTCAATAGTATCTAAAGCTCTTAAAACCAAGTAGAAAATCATAACCACATCTCTTAATTCTGGGTTCAATTCAATGATAACAGAAGCAAAAGATCTAGAAGTTAAACGTAATAATTCATAACATCTTCTTAAAGTTGGAGCTTCTTTACTGAGATCATGAGGGTATAAAGGCTTTCTGAAATACATCATTCTGATGACATCAGAAAGCTCTCCTGGATGGCTGAGCAATTGGACGACCTTGGAAGACATTGTTGTTGTAATTTAGACCGAAGAACTCAAAAAAGAGATAAGTTTTTGATGTTTTAATCTAATTTAATCTAGCAGAATATTAGGCCTATTTACATTCTGTCGTTGCTGATAATTTTCGGACTAAACGAGAGGGTCACGTGACCAAATCACCGCCGTACATGATTGGGTATAAATAAAGTTCAGGCGGCATTTATACAATGGGTGGGGGATTTGAGAGGGGTTCCAACGACGTATTTTGTTGGACAGGTTTAAGGTACAAAGTTCGGTAGGGTTTTTTTACGCGGTGAAGTCTACTAAAAGGTTAATCTAAACCATGGATTGAATTAGTGTGCTCGTATCGAGAGAGAAATGTCCTGCCACGTCCTCCCTACTTAGTACCACCAGGAGAAAAAAAAAAAATTGCGCGTTCCTAGCGGCTCGTACAGTAGGAGCCACGGTAAAAAGGGGAGACATAGCCTTATATTTCTGTCCTTTTCTCTCTATTGTGGATATCTATTATCCGCTATGGTACTGGAATTGACTCTGTTGGTCCCACCAGCATAAACCCATTGATGGGGATCGCCCTAACTCGATGCGCATCACCCAAAATTAGACAACAGGTACCAACATCTCCCCTGCAACAATTGAACAAACACAAAACTAATTATGATTGTGTGTAGTTTGACTGTCGTCGATAATCCCTAATTCTCTCACTCTCTCCTTATGAAGCAATTAAATTATTGTGGGTCCATGTGTGAAGATCGTACCGGTGAATCACGAGGTGGCTTTAAGTGCAATCAACTGATGAGGGAGAAATAGCAGGTAAAATTGTAGGCACATGAAAAATTCAATTATTAAAGTTGGGATTGCGAAATATTCGAGGTTGACCAAGAAATGACCAGGACTCAAACTATAATAATAGGATAAATATACTCTAAGAAATAGTTTAAACTGTAAATTATGGTCTTAATGCTTTTAGTAGTTATATTTGGTTGGTTGGTTGGTTGGTTGCAACTAACTCAATTATAATTTGCCTTTAAATGGACAGTGTACAGTATCTTATACTATGATTATATTACTCTAACTAAATATTATATAGTCCACATTAGTTCAATAACACTCACCAGGACAGATTAATTGTGGAGGTGATGACGAGTAAAAGTGAAGTGGGAGATCAGAAGGAAAAAACCTCAATTTCAACAACTGTTGATCATTAGGGAATTGGATGGGCACTCCTTCAATTAATTATTATTACTACTTGGTAAACTAGCGTTACCATTTTCTATCTTTTCAAACCATTTTCTAGCGGCTTTAATATTCTCTAAAATCAATAATTCTTCATGCTGGACGGTATTATCAATAAGACTATCTTTATCTTTTAATATTATCATAATGAACATGTTATCAGTAAGAATATCAACATAGAAATGACTACCATTACTTCCTCTAATTATCAAATTGGTAAAGTTAGTTCTAAGTTTAGAAATTGATTGTTTATAAGTTTTAATGATTGAAGAGATTTTTTCGAATCTTTTTGGATCCAATTCAGGTTGATGTTCTTTATTAAGTTCATTTTCAATTGAAGTAGTTGAAGAAATGACCAAAAACGTTGTCTTTTCAAATAAAATGATTTCTTCAGCATCAAGTATTTGATTAAACTTTATAAGATTATTATTGAATAAATTCATATTTGGAATCAATGAACCAACAATTTGTGACCATGCTTTATATAAACTTTCATCCCAAATGGAAGTTGGAAAACCAACCAATTTAAATTGGAAAGGATTTGAAATGTTTTGTAATTTTTCCATCATTATATTAAATAATTCTTCACGTTTATCAATTTGAACTAAATCCATTTTATGAAGTAATACAAAAATTTTGGCACCAGGACTATATTTTTGTAAATTAGTTAATGCTTTAACAAAGATTTCAATATCTTTATTAATGGATTTGGATTCAACATCAAACACATGGATAAGAACTTGAACCATTTTGAAAATATGATCTTTTTGATTAGAAAAATAATTGTCCATAAATACATCTTGACCTCCACAATCCCAAAGGTTAAGGGTCATATTACCTAAGAATCTTAAATGTGAATGTTCAACATCAATGGTAGCTCCAAGTCTACGAGTATCAAAGGCGGAATAATTGGAAAAGATAATGGACCTCATAGATGACTTTCCTGAACCGGACCGGCCCATCAAAAGTAATTTCTTTCTTGATGACATGATTATGAATTAAAAATTGATTACAATTGTGATGACAATTACAAATCTCTGGTGTTATGTGTGTTTTGTCTTTGGATTGGTTGGGTTGTTAGGTTATGCGAGATGGTTTAATCAGAAAGAATCAAACGTTGGTAGGTTGATGTGTATGGAAAACTGCACCGAAGATTAACTGGTGAAACACGTATCAGTGTGGAATAAACAGAATTGCCTTGTATTGTACTTGGTACAGCAAGTTGAGAAGTTGATGGCTGAGGTTTCTTATCATTATGGAAAGACACGACCCGCATCGGGACAATAGTGCGACCCACCGACTACAAACCCGAACCGAGCTTGTCAAGCGAGAGAGTGGTCCGGGTAGGCTGGGGTAAACCAATACAGTGTAAAATGGATTTTTTTAAATGGCAAAGGTTTGAAGTACGGAGGTGTGGTGGTAACGTGATACCTTTTGTATGGCTCCTGGTGGTGGTATTGGGATATAGAAGTAGTGTCGTTACCTTTGTATCCTGACGTGTTTGTGTAGCATGTGTAGTTTGCTCGTATGATCATCGCAGCCAAGAAGAAGAAGCAGAGCAAGAGATGGGCAAGACAGTGTATGACGGAACCTGGGCCAGGTATATGAGCTAGATAAACAGGTATCCCCCCACGATAAAGCTCATCTTATAGCTCTTGTAATTTCTTCTACATTTTACGGTATAAGCTCTATATAATACATTATATCTTCCACTTACCTCTTATCCCCCACACTGTTTCATGATTGTTCTGGTTGTTAGGAAAATGTCATTCTGTTACACAAGTGTGGAGGGGCTTCCAGTCAATGCTTCCAACTGCTGTCCCGCCTATACCTGCACCAGCTTATCGTAGTTACATGCATACGATAAGATGACTATAGAATATCTCCTACAGCTACATACATGTAATCTCGGTACTTACCCTAAATACTACTAGTAATATCACAAGACCTTTATCAGTACTAGTAATGAAAAATACACTACATGTAGTACTCATGGTGATTCACATTGGTGACACTGGGGGTACACTGGTGAGCCACACTTCACCCCTCTAGCACATCACTACAGAGCAAGGGGACGATGGTGGTGGTCGTGGTGATAGGCCAATTGCCCATTGCCCCAATCCCCCCTAATTCGTGTATATAATTGGTAATCCGCAGCGGACCTGGACCTTGACCTACATATGGCTTATCGACTCATACCCGCATGGTCATTCCTTCCCTAAAAAAAAGATATATTTAAAACGAGCGTAAACCCACACACACACTCACATCTATATTACATTAATCAGTAGTATAACATAAGCAAAGGATCATTATATAATGTTATCACTGAAACTTCTTGCTGCTGTTGCAGCTTCCCTCGTTGGTGTTCAAGGTTTGGTTATTCCAGGCGTCGATTCATTGATTGAATACGGTAAGTTCTTAGAGAACAAGGTCGATGAGGCTAGAAATGAGGTAGAAAACCATGTTAAAGACCATTTCAATTACGATAAGAATTCCGTTGCTTTTGGAGGTTCTTACCAAAAGCCATTCCATTACGATGGTAAAGAAGAATCCATCGAAGAATATTTGGAAACTACTGATAACCATGGATATCTTGCCCCCTTACTTCAAGCCGTAAAGGAGATTATTCCTGGTCAATATATTGTTGTTTTACAAGACGATATTTCTGAAGAAGACCATGCTGCTCATAGCGAATGGATTAAAGAATACCATCAAGAAGCAGTTTCTACCAACTCTGTGACTCAATTTTTGGATTTCTTTGATATCCAAACTCTTAAGGGGTATGCAGGTTACTTTACTCCTTCTATGGTCAATGCCATTAGAAAGGATCCTCGTGTGAAGTATATTGAACACGATGCTATTTTTAGAGTTAATGAATTAGAAATTCAAAAGGATGCTCCTTGGGGTCTTTCTAGAGTCAGTCACCGTGAATCCACCGCTCCTGCTTCTGATTATATCTTTGATGGTGAAGGTGGTGAAGGTGTGACTTCTTACGTTATTGATACTGGTATCAAGGTTGAACATGAAGAATTCGAAGGTAGAGCTTCTTGGGGTTCTGCTGTGGCCCTTCCACATTTAAAGATTGATGGTCATGGTCATGGTACCCATTGTGCTGGTATCATTGGTTCCAAAACTTACGGTATTGCAAAGAAGGTTGATCTTGTTGCCGTAGGTGTTATGAACGTTTTCGGTTCTGGATCAACTTCTGATATCATCAAGGGTATTGAATTCGTTGTCAATGATCACAATTCTAAGGTTGAAGCTAAGACCAAGGGTTTCAAGGGTTCTACCGTTAACTTGTCTCTTGGTGGTGGTGTTTCTGAAGCTTTAGACCAAGCCGTTAATGCTGCTACTAGGGCCAACTTACATGTTGCCGTCGCTGCTGGTAATGACGATGCTGATGCTTGTGAATTCTCTCCAGCTAGAGCCTCTGGCCCAATTTCTGTTGGTGCCACTAACGTTGACGATGATAAGGCATCTTTCTCCAACTGGGGTAGATGTGTGGATATTTTCGCCCCAGGTGAAGATATTTTATCCACTTTCGTTTGGTCCAAGTCTGTTTCGATGTCTGGTACTTCGATGGCTTCTCCTCACATTGCTGGTTTATTAGCCTACTACTTATCTTTATACCCAGAAGTTGATTCTGAATTCTCCAAGGGTCAACTTGTTAAACCAGCTGATTTAAAGCGTAAATTAATCAAGTATGGTACTAAGGGTGTTGTCGGTAATCTTATAGATGGTTCTTCACCTAACGTCTTGGCTTTCAATGGTGCAGGTGGAAACTTGACTGATTTCTGGAACTTGCTTTAATAATTAAACATAGCAAAGGGTTCCCAAGGTTGATTTTTATATATATATGTGGCTAATGATATCAAATAATCTATAAATTAAATAATACAGGTTTTTTAATGTGAAATAGAATTACGTAGTTTTGTATAATCGTTGTTCGTTTAATTATGCACTATACAATATCTATCGTTTCAATGGTTGACCAGCAGCGGTAGAATGATCAGAACCTTTGAAGCTTCTACCGAATCTTTGAATCAAATATAAGGTACAACCAATGAATCTGAATAAAGCCATAAAGGCCACCATCCATAAAATCACAGTTAAAAAGACTTCGGATCTTTGAGTCTTAACATCAGATTGATGATCAAGTTTAACGAATTGATCTAAACCACCAGTCAATAAGACCAAAGCAATGACAATGAAATTAGAAGTGATCCAAGTTAACACAGTCATGGATCTAACGAATGCATAATAATCTTCATTACTTTGAACATGTGGAGAAGTATCAACCGGAAGTGGACTCTTAATTTTTTCTAATTGATCCAAATAAGATTGATTAATTTCTTCTTTAGAAATAGGAATTTTAACATCGAAAGTACCATCTTCTCTAACCTTAGCAGCACCCAAATCAGCAGCACCAGTATCACCTTTAGTACCCCAAGAAACATCATCAATGTTACAGAAAGCATAAATATTCAAAACATTAATGTAGGATGGAGATAATAAAATGTACTGAACAAAGGAGGTAAACATGTGCCATGGTTCAAAGTAAAGGAAGGATGCAAGGAAATATAAGGCATAGGTTGAAGAAGTTGCCACCACCAAATCTCTAAATTCAGCATTAGTGAAAAATAATTTAACCGTTATCTTCGTATGACTATTATAAATTTCTTGAACTGAATGAACTGCCATAAAAATAGCTGCAAAAATCATATAAGCCATCAATATGGCAAAGAAAATAACAATCACGATATAAAATCGTTCTGTACCCTTTGGTTTATTACCAAAACTCAAAACGAAAGTAGTAACAATGGAAGCCAAATATAACCATAAGAAAATAACAGATAAAATATTACCAGGAGCAAAACCAAGAGCAGAATCAGCAAGTGAAGTACTTAAAATTCTGAAAACCAAGAAGTAAGAACCAATAGAAAACCAAGACACAATCAAATTCAAAAATTGATAGAAAAATTCAATATGAAGGAAAAGTTTTCTACCAATAGAATGAGATGAACCCCAAAGCTTAGGGAATTTAGCCAATGCATAAATAGCAGCGAAGAAAGAACCATTTAACCATCTTCTTCTTTGTAAAATAAATTCTGCTAATTTATCAGGAACATCAGTTTCAGCCAGCGCTGATTTACAGTATCTTAATAACCAAGCACAACCCTTTTTAGCCACCAATTCGAAACACAAAATTCTATCTTCGGCCAAATACATATTGGAAGTGAAAATACCTGCTTCTTCTCTGGTTTGAGCTTTCTTCAATTCATATTCATCATCATTAGGATCAAGTTCTCCTGAACCATGTAAGAATTCACCCTTGAAATATTTTTCTAAAGGACCTTTACCATTAACATCATTCTGTAAGGCAACATATCTGTAAGCTGAGAAAGCACCTGGTAACACAGAAATGAAACCAAATACAGATTCAGTAGGTTTATCCAAAATATTAGAAATCTTATACTCGAAATTTTGTCCATAAACGATTGGATTGGTAAGAATTTGTCTCTTAGTAATAGAAGCTTTAATTTCACCACAAGCACCTGCAACTTGAGCATCTCTATCGAATTCTTTCCATAAATGGTATAAGGATTTACCAGAAGGTTGAGTACCAGCATCCAATAACACGACGATTTTTGGATCTAAAACTTGACCTAAAGCTTGGAAACACCATCTATGAGAGTTAATCTTTTTAGCATTATTTTCTTTCAAACAGAATAATAATTGAACTGGAACAATTTTTTCAGTGGTTAATTTAACAGTATCATCAACACTAGAAATACCAACTCTAGCAGTATATTCGTAAATATGAGCTTGGACTTTCTTGTCATCAACTCTAGATTTGGCCAAACCTTCTTGATAAACACCTAAACCAGCCAAAAGAGCTTGAGCTCTTTCATTAATTTTAGATCTACCATCACTGACAATACAAACCACCACTTTTTTCCAAGAATCTTTACCCCAAGTAGAAGATCTAGTTCTTGATTCCAAATGTTTGATATTTTTAAACACACCCTTTAAAGTTCTGGCTAATAAAATATCATCTTCATTATACATGGTAATGACAATCATTAATTCAGTTTGTCTAGGCATTGGATAATGGACAGGTCTTAAAATATAACCATCACGATAGAAATTAGAAGGACCACAAGTGACTGCAGTATATCTCATATAAGCAAATTCTCTTGATAAACCACCATCTTTTTCATTTGGATTATAATCAGGAAATTTTGTTAATAATTCTGTGGCAACAGGACAATCTAAAACCAAATGACCGTTTAAACCCGATGCAATACCAATTTGTGGAGGTTTTTCTCTAACTGGTTCTTCTTCAGGAGGTTCAGTAAATTCTGATTCTTCACCAAATGGAGAATCCACAAATACAGGAGGTTCTTCCATTGGAGGTTGAGGAGTTGGAGGAGCAGGAATATGAACAGTTTGTAAATCATAATGATCACCTTCAAATTGATTATATTGAATTCTTTCATCAAAATCATGTTCATCGTCATTTTCGTCATCATAAACATGAGGGACGAAAGTTTGATGAGGGAACGCGTTTCCCTTATATTCATTCATTTCATACCTATCAGTACGATCATCAAGACTAGCATCACCAAAAGGATCATTATGAGTATTAATTGGTGATAAGTTAGGTGGTTGAATATGAGAAGTATTGAAAATATTCTCGGGTCTTTCTAAACTTTGATGATTATAGTAACCCAGAATATTATCATAATCTCCAGGTCTTTCATGACGAGAATTATAAGCAGGTTCTGGATGTTGGAAATTTATAGATGCTGAACTATTACTATGTTGGTAATTGTAAGCTCCTGAATGCTGTTGAGGAGGATTAAGATATTCTGAGATCGATTCATCAGATCGGTTCTGATGATACGGGCGATATGACATCTTTTAACTATGTGATGATAAAAAAAATGATGATCTGTCTATCCTTTTTCTTTATTATTGGAACCGAAAAAAAAAAATAATAATAATTAATAATAAGTTGAAGTCTTGAACTATTAACAGTGAAAAAGACGTTAAAACAACAAAATTGATTATCCAAAAATAAGACTTATATGGAACGGTTGAGTTGATCCAAAATCTAAGCTCGTTTAATAAAGAGACAGAAAGGAGAAAAAATCCGTCTTTAACAGATTTTTATATTTCGCGTAGGCAACTAGACGGGAATGTAAATCGTGATAAATTATGGGCGCGTGGCGGAGAAATGTGATAATTTAATTTTCAGGTACAGGTTAATGAACCTACAAAGGGGTTAAGAGCCGAAAATCGAGGCTTAACGTCTCATGGTGAGACGTAAGAGTTTTTACTGTATTTGACATAGTAAGTAGAGAGAAAAAAAGGTACAGAGATCATGGTCATGCAATCGGATTTAACTTGATCCTAATTTTAATACGGTTATATACGATTTCTATTAATAGGGATGAAGTGTTTACGATTTGATTCAGTTAGATACAGGCTGTGCGGCTGGGGTAAAAAAAAAAAAAAGTTGATTGATAGATCTTAACCGTGAATAGTGAATGATGTTGAAGGCGAAGTCGCACCGATGTGGGGGGACTAAAAATAGTTGAAGGGTGATGATGTATAGTGATGGTTTTGAAGGTGCAAGTTAGATGAAATAGAGATAAAAATAATACATTATGGCCGAACCAATGGCCAAAAAAAAAAGATAATGACTCCTAGGCGGTTCGAACGCCTGCATCTTTACGATAGTAGAACTTGAGTCTACCGCCTTAACCACTCGGCCAAAGAGCCATTTTCTGACAATTTTGTTTTGTGGTTTGACTAGAGGTGTCAGAAAAGTTTAATTTGCACCCATATAATTAAACTGCCTGGAACAGTCAATTAGTTCCAATTAAAGTGTAAGACGCGTAATTAGGTACCTTTGAAAGTATCTGTAGCTCATAAGTGAGTAAAAAGTCACAAATAGTCTCAATTTTTGAGACTAAAGAGTCAATGGGGGCAAAGGATGGCTGGTGTTTACCAATTCTAATATATTCAATAGTAGTTGACAACAGGTGGCAAAATCTGTGGATACCACGCTACAAAGAAGCAACATATGGCGACACAGAACGGATATACATGTAGAAAACTCCATTACACACCACTGACAAATTAAATTAAGCTTTGAAACAAATCACGCTCTATGTACGATCCGATTTGACGTTTGTAACAAATCTGTAACAATTCCGAAACTAGTAATGGATACCCCACATAACGACACACATCCCCAAAACTCAAGTAATGAGGTGATAAACAAATTAAAGTTAAAATAGTTGTAATTGTGCAGCTACAGAAAGTTTTCATTATTTTACATATCATTTATTATTTTCTTTTACGTACTTCCAACTGAGTAAGGTATTAGCTAATCATCACCTATGATTAAGACTTTTGGACTTTTTCAGTAGCTTGGGACTTCTTGACCTTTTTAATCTTGTCAGCCTTTTCGTTTTCTTTGATCAAGTCAGACACCTTCAAACCGTATTCACCGTAACCCCAGATTAACCATAAAACAATAAGATCAGAGTAGTCAATGATACGTCTGATCAAAGTAGATCTGCTAATGATTGGGTGAACGTGATCCAAACATTCTTTAATATCGAAGAAACCTTCGAATTGAATAGCTTGAATAAACAAAATGTATAAGACTTGAACGATGACCACTTTATAGACCAATAAATGAACAAATACAGACCATTTGAGAGGTCTTAACAAGTTGGATTTATCATCTCTTCTCTTATCAATAGTCAAATAAGTAGAATCTTCTTTCTTGAGTTGAGAGCTAATTTTTCTGATGATGGAAATACTCTTAACAATTGAGAAAAAGAGCATGATGAATGCAAGAACAAAGTGAGAGAAGGAAAGTTTATAGATCAACTCAGCATGATCTCTGAGAGCTTCAGAAACAACATTCATATGGTAGGTGCTTCTAAAGATCACAGACTTGGCAAGAAGTTCGAAAGCAATATTGTTGATTCTAACAGAAATGATTTCTGGGTTAACATCGTGAACCAAAATATGATTAATAAGTAAAGTACCAAAGTAAGCAATGGAACTGATGACCACGAAAGCCAAAGTCCATTTTGGAACTGCAAACTTGGACTTACCGCAAGAGAAATAATCATAGATAATACCATGACCAGCATAAGTTAAAAATACCACTAACTTACCAGCGTTAGCAATAATCAAACTTTCCAATCTGCCGTAGAAATCGAGAATTTCCAAGATGGTGTCCTTTGGACCTCCTAATAAAATAGCAAAGTTTAAGACGAAATAACCAGCAAAGTAAAGGAAATTAAGACCAAAAACACCAATAATTAACTTAGCAATAATAGGAGCTTCACCAGAGTTATGGTAGAAGAGTAAACCAACGGTAGTAATACCTAAACCAGCCATAAGCTTGGAATAATATAAGATTTCATCATCAATTCCTACTGGAAGTGGTTCATCCTTGATAGTAAGTTGGGCTTCAAAACGTCTTGGATAAAGTTTTGGTTGGTCTTCATTTTCGTTTTGCCAGATGTATCTTGGTAAGTAAATACAGTAAACACCTTCTTCAGTAATGTTGTACTGCAATTGAGGAGGATGAACATCTTGAGGAGTTGGAACACCATTTGGCTTATTACCAGTATAATCACCAAAAACAGCTACAGGAGCATAGAAGAATGAAGTTGGTAATTCATCAGCTTCATCGTTTGGAATCAAGTTGAAGTTGACATATTCACCATGTGCAACAATTGAAGAATTTTCGAATCTATTGGAATAAGTTTCATTAAGGAAAGAGACAAAACTTGGAACGTTTTTAACCTTGATGATGTCCAAGTAATTGAACATCAAAATTGGAACTTGGGTCCAATAGTAATCACCTTTAGCAGAGACATCCAAAGAAACTCTGGTGTCCTTGTCAACGGAATCGATTTTAAAGCAAGCAGCATTATGATCATTGTTAAGTTTGAAGCTTCTATCGGCCAAGGCTATAGCCAATTGGAAAGCCACTAGAAGGAACTGAAAGAGTTGCATTTGATAGTGATTGTAATAGCAGTAGCAAAGGAGGTGGTGATGTTCGTGGTGCTACGTGGCTAATGAAACAATTAAAAGAAAAGACAACGGAATTGGATCGATCGTAAAGTAATGAAAATTGGAGTTGGGTGAGGTGTTCTCGAAACAGTACAAGTTAACGCGCGGTGGCTGGATTAGACAATGCGTACGCGTGGAACAATAACGACTTGTTGGGATTAGCTAATTTTAGGAGGATGGCACTAATGATCATTAGGTAATAACCACTGGGCGTGTGGGAATTTTAAAAGCTTGATTCCTAAATAGGAATGGAGTGGTTAGTAGTCGGAGCCAAGGACCCTTATGCTGCTTATGCTGATCGTATCTTTTAGATGATGATGCACAGAACGCAGCACCCCACATGAAAAGGGTTTTGTGGAGCGCGAATAGGAATGAGTGTATCAGTAGGATTATATGGTATTTTAGAATAAGTAGATGTGTTAAAGCACCCAAGGTTGACATAGACTTATTCACAGGGAAGTTGCAGATAATAGCATGAAAATCAGTGTGTAAATTTACCTAAGGTGGGGCGACTAAAATGTGAAATTGAGCATGAAAAATCCGATAAAATCGGCCTTTTGCACTAATTAGTCACTTTCCAAGACATTTTGAGCGGAGTGTGGGAAATGGTACGAGTGGTGCTGATTTACGAGTGTAACTGTTACTATTCGGGAATGGTTAGAAAACTTCTCTTGCTGTATAAGCGACATCATTAGTCGATGTTGCTTGTCGTATTTGTGGTTTTCGCAATCGGGTTTAATCATCTTCTACTACTCTTAGTGCCAGATTTAATGTGTGGGAACGCCTTATAATTTAGCACACATTTACGAAGGAAAACCCTGAACTTGAACCAGCTTGGACTAAAATAGTACTTACAATCTACAGGTGAAAATTGTTATATAATAACTGTTCGTTCAAAAGCTCTATAAAAGAGATCTATTGCTATTTATTCGTTAAATCATTTTAGTATGTTTTTTATGTTCTTTTTGGAGTTTAAATTTTCATGTAAGTTTAGGAGTTTATTAATGCAGGATTCGGTTTCCGACTATTCTTTCTAGATCACACACATACCAAATAGTCTAAGCGAAAAGAAGGTCCTTTTGAGCAGCATTGTATCTGATACCATGGACTGGGTTTTCTTCAACAATCTTATCAATTTGTACCAAATCTTCATCAGATAATTCAACAATGTTACCGAAAGTCTTTCTGATCTTGTCCTTAGTAGAACCACTTGGAATTGGTAAGATTCTGACCATGTCAATACCACGGTAGTTCTTTTTACCAGAAAGCTTCAAAATCCAAGACATGGCCAAGGATTCAAGAGAAGTCTTCTTGACGTTGTGAGCGTAATCGTATAATTTCTTAACCAAGACAATGTTCTTTGGGTAGTTTTCTTCATTGAACTTGTCCATGAAAGATCTAGCATCACCTGGCTTGATGTTGTTGAAGAAACCTTCTGGATCTTCAGCACAGGCATCGGTTAAGAAACCCTTACAGATAGGAGAATAAGCAATGATTGGGATATCGTGCTTGGCCAATTCTTCCAAGACACCGTTATGAAGAAGGTCTTGAGCCATCAAGGACAATTCCAATTCAACACAAGTGATTGGGGCAGCAGAAACGGCCTTTTGGATAGATCCAACACCAACTTCAGAAAGTGAGATACCATCGATTCTACCAGCCTTAACATGTTCGTAGATGTATTCAATGGTCTTGTCATAAGGGACCTTCTTATCAACTCTAGCCAATTCGTATAAAATCTTTGGTCTCTTAGCTGGATCGGTTGGGAAGTAACTGATAATATTATTAATGGATCTATCAATGGATTCTTTGGAACCATCGGGAGTGATGGTAACGACATCAATACCACCCTTGATGGAAATAGTCAATTGACGGGCCAATTCTGGTTCAAGAGAATCAACAAACTTCTTAAGTAACTTCAAATTGATATCATCAGGACCATAGAATTCACCACCATTAACAAGTTTAGTACCGAAATCTGGATTGGATGTAACATAAGTCAAGGATTCAACGGCTTGATCAACTGGGGTTGGATTTGGGGTCCAAGTCATGGACATGGAACCGTAACCGAATTTTCCGTTAATTTCAACAGCAGACATTGTATTATAAAAAAGTACTTGTGATAAGTAAAACTGGAAAGGATCTTTACTTTAGAGATGGCCAAGACCTTATATACAAATTAGGAAAGGTTGCACGTTTTGTTAGTCGCACCCAAATTGCGGGTTTGACTAAGATCTATGTAAGGTTCGCTAAAGTCGGATCGGGGGGCTGCGGGTTCGGATGAGGACAAGACACCGAGTTCGTGGCAGAACCATGAGACCAAAATTCAGTTAACCTATGTATTGTAATGAGAGTGGAATTGGTGCTAGAAATGAGCTCTTTTCGGGTATCTAGAGAATGTAGTCATTATAACTGGAGGTCCCTATAGTAGTATGTAGAAATAGGGAAATATTCAGTACAATTTTCACCCCACTCTAATACTGGCAGAACCAGTGAAAACGGCCCGGAAAAACTACGGAATATCGGACTTAGTATAAAGTTCTAAGAATCTTAAAGATGCATAAAGAGATGAAGATGACTGACCTAAAAAATAAGACATGAAAAAAAATACCCTGGTTTCAGGCATCTGTGTCCCTTAATGTAACAACTACAGAGATAATAGTAATCATCTGTGACGTTATGTTACATTGAACGAAAATGTATGACAAATATAGTGACACACAGGGCGAGATGAGTATCTCAAAATACGGTCCCCCAAAATTGTAAACGTCTTTTTTGAGCCCTTTTTGCGGTAATTTAATTTCCATAAACGTTATATTTTAGATTTACATTATCTTACTGAAAAGCAGCTCACACTAACCTCATATAATTAATTTATCTATGTATAATTTAAGTACTTTAAGTACCGTGAAAGGACCTGAAAAAGGTGGTTAAAATGATATTTCACCAACTGTATACTTATTAATTTTTTTTTGTCTTTATAATATCTCTTGTGTTAATTACTAGTTGATGGTATCTATAATCTATAACATTTTTTTAAAAAGTGAATACGTTTTCCTTTTCCCATCCGATTTGATCAGAAAGTTCAACTACCAATTTCTTCATTTCTGGAGGACCACAAATAAATAAGTGGTTTTCAGAAGAAGGTTCTGGTAAGTAATCTTCCATCATTTTTTTGGTGACATAACCAGTGGAACCAGTCCAAGATTCAGTTGGATTGGTAACGGTATAATGGACTTGGAAACCAGGGTACTTTTTGGCAATTTCATCGATTTCACTCTTTAATAAAATATCCTTTTCAGATTCATTAGCAAAAATTAAAGAAACAGCAGTCTTATCTTCAGGGTTGGTAATGATATCAGTAATGACTTGTAAAATTGGAGTAATACCAGAACCACCAGCAACTAAGGCAAGGTTCTTGGCCATGTTTGGAACATAATCCAAAGTACCAAAAGGACCTCTAAATTTAACGGTTTGCCCCTCTCTTAATTGAGCCAATTTCTTGGAAACAATACCGTGTTCATAATGCTTAACCAAAATATCAAAAAATCCAGCATCAAATTGGTTCAGAATAGGAGAATAATATCTAATTTCATCCTTTCCATTGACTTCAAAACAAACGGCAACATGATGACCAGTTGGAATGGCCAAAACTTCATCTTCTCTATTCAATTTAAATCTGAAAATCAGAGTATTCTTGTTAATAAGAGTCTTATCTATCAATTCAAGTTCTTTCCATGTGGTAGTATCAATCAGGGATCTTCTCTTGTATGCTTCATAAAATTTCACGGAACAAACCACCACAATAAATGCTAAACTGTATGGCAAATACTCTAATCCAAAGACAAGAGTACCACCAATAATAAGAGCAATCGGGATATAAATTCCGTGGAGGGGCTCTTTGAAGAGCTCACGAGGATCCTTGGCTGGAGCATTGGACATGATGTGGTTTTTGAGTGATTTAGATGTTTTTTTAGGGTTTTTTGATCTGGGTGTATTTACATACAAATATATACTCAGCTCATGGAAAATTCCAATAATCTATGGTGCGCGCACGACACAAGCGTTTTTAGCCGAGATAATAACTAATAACCCGAACAGTGGCGGCGGAGATAATGAATAAGCAAAGAAAAAAACCAAGAAGATTCGGAAACCAAAATAATACCCATGGAGTGGAAAATAATAATAAAATAACAAAATTATAGAGATTATTACGTTTGCTTATAAATTAACAATGGGTATTAATGAACTATATAAAGCTATAAACTAAAGAGTTCACCTGAATCGATCCACAACATTGTCCAGGTAAACTAAACACGACTTGAACAAAATAAAGATTTAGAATATGTTCAAGATTTATTAAACATACCAAAAACAACAAAATTGATTTTTGGAATGGAGGAATAAAAAATAAAACCCTTTAAACCTAATATTCTTCTTCTTCTTCTGGGAAAGAGTCAGTACCGACTTCAATGTAATCTCTTTCTAAAGCAGCCAAATCTTCTCTGGCTTCGGTGAATTCACCTTCTTCCATACCTTCACCAACATACCAGTGAACGAAAGCTCTCTTGGAGTACATTAAGTCGAACTTTCTGTCAATTCTTCTCCAAGCTTCAGCAATAGCAGTGGTGTTAGATAACATACAAACAGCTCTCTTGGCAGAAGCTAATTCAGAACCTTGAATAGCAGTAGGTGGTTGGTAACAGATACCAATCTTGAAACCAGTTGGACACCAGTCAACAAGTTGAACGGTCTTCTTAGCCTTGACGTGAGCAACAGAGTTTTGAACATCTCTAGTGACAACATCACCACGGTATAATAAACAAGTAGCCATGTACTTACCAACTCTTGGGTCACACTTAACCATTTGGTTACCTGGTTCGAAACAAGAAGCAGTAATTTCAGCAACAGAGTTAGCTTCGTGGTTAGCTCTAGTCTTAGAGAAAACTGGAGCGTAAGAAACCAATGGGAAATGGATTCTTGGGTATGGAACCAAGTTAGTTTGGAATTCATTCAAATCAACGTTCAAAGAACCATCGAATCTTAAGGAAGCAGTAACAGAAGAAACAACTTGAGCGATCAAACTGTTCAAAGAGTCAAAGTTTGGTCTAGCAATATCTAAGTTACGACGACACATATCGTAGATGGCTTCGTTATCAACCATGAAGGTACAATCAGCGTGTTCTAAAGTAGTGTGGGTAGTTAAAACAGTGTTGTATGGTTCCACAACGGAAGTGGAAACTTGAGGAGCTGGGTAAACGGCGAATTCCAACTTGGTCTTCTTACCGTAATCGATAGATAATTGTTCTAATAATAAAGAACCTAAACCGGAACCAGTACCACCACCTAAAGAGTGAGTGAATAAGAAACCTTGTAAACCGTCACATTGATCGGACATTCTTCTAACTCTGTCTAAGACATCATCTAAGATTTCTCTACCAACGGTGTAGTGACCTCTGGCGTAGTTGTTGGCGGCATCTTCCTTACCAGCAATTAATTGTTCTGGGTGGAATAAATCCTTGTAAGCACCGGTACGGACTTCATCAATCACATTTGGTTCTAAATCAACATATAAAGCTCTTGGAACGTACTTACCGGAACCGGTTTCACTGAAGAAAGTGGAGAAACCTTCTTCACCACCCTTTGGTCTATCTAAACCTTCTTGAAGGTAACCATCTGGTCTGATACCATGTTCTTGTGAATATAATTCCCAGCACGCGTTACCAATTTGACAACCGGCTTGACCGACTAAATAAAGTTAGTATTTATGTTATTCTGATGGGTTTAGAAGCTTCCTTAAGGTCCTTTTATGCTATTCTGATGGTGTATAACTCTTTAAATCTCTTATTACACTTGGATCATCCATCGCCCCCTGAGCATTCGTCAAAAATGGTCGTCAAATCATTCAAATTTCATCAAAATCAATCGTAACTTCGGGACAGGCCAGATCGACCTGGTGAGGAGTGTTCTGGGTCATTGATACATACCATTAATACTGATGACTTCTCTCATGATAGTTTTTTTGTAAGCGAACTGTTAAATCAAGAAAAACGTCTAAGATTTATGTTATTTAGTTGTTGTTTACAAATTAGCCGCCTGGTTGTAACCTGCAAAATTGTTTTGGAAATATCAAAACATACGTGTTACGACACGGGAGACGAGTCGATGTCCCAAAAGGGTAATATGAGTGCGACAAGGTTTCATGTGGTTGCAAATCACGAGACTTGTGATGGCGATGGAGGACTAGCTATTAAAGTATGACGGTAATAAGACTTTAGTCATGATTGTTAGGAGATACGCATGTGTAATATTGTCAACACAACAACCAGTCCAGAAATCATCTCCTTCAAATTCCACTTTAGTGTACCAACCACCAGACATCGCGATGACCAAACAAACCCTCGCTATTGGATCAAGTGATGCGTAACTCTAAACAAAGCTGTAACTAGGGCTAAACTATATGTACACCACTAAAAGTCAGCTACACACTCAATCCCTCAATATAGTTTCAAACTTAGATAATGATTCTGCTTTATCATGGATCAATTTATCTACGGGTTCTACTGGTTTTCAGTTTTCACGTTCTACGTATTTATTCATAAAAAAAGTAGTTGCAGCCATTAATGTTAATGGCCACCAAACTAGTAACTAAATTATCACTTCAACTAGTAAAGCGATGTAGCTATTAATGGAAGTACATGGTGATCTTTTCCCACAAAGTTGGATCAGTCTTCAAGTGTAATTTTCTCTTGACATCATCTCTTGTGTCCTTCAAGACCTCCACAATTGATTTGTCCCATTTGGTCTTAGGGTTACCATAGAACAAATGAGATTGTTCATTAGCCAAGTTGACCAATTGGAATCTACTCAAGCTAGATAACCAGTCATGGTCGAAACCGAATGATTGTAAGTATGACTTCAAATCGGCAGTGTTGTAAGTATCAACAATGTACTTCCAGGCCAGTTCGATCATTGGCTTAGATTCAGCATAAGCTTCTTGAGCCGCTTCATTGGCCTTACTGGATAAGTCCTTGGCAGCTTCGTTGGCCTTATTAGAGTAGTCTTTAGCAGCTTCATAAGCTTCAGATGCACTCTTTTCAACGATTGGTTTGTATTCAGCATAAGCACTTTCAGCAGACTTACTGGCATCAGTGTAAGCACTTTCAGCAACCAGACTAGCTTCGGTGTACTTACTCTTGATAACAGGAGTGGCACTTTCGTAGGTGTCACTGACTACCAGCAGGAAATCACTTGCCTTAGATTCAACAACTGGCTTGTACTCACCATATGCACTTTCGGCAGATTTACTGGCTTCTGAAGCATACTTGAGTCCTTCTTCATACACACTTTGAGCAGTGTTGGTGGCATCAGAAGCATACTTGGAACCTTCTTTGTAAGCACTTTCAGCAGATTCACTGGCTTGAGATGCAAGATCAGTTCCAGCCTTGTAAGCAGCTTCAGCAGCCTTATGGGCAGCATCGTTGGCTTCGTTACCTTTACCAACTGCATTCTTAATAGCCTTTTGAAGAGCACTCTCGACCTTTGGCTTGTTCTCAAAGAAGAAGTTTTGGAAGTAGGCTGCAATTCCCATCAAATAGTTTTGAGAGGATTGAAGAGTACCTTCAGCTTCGGACTTGGTCTTCTTATACTTCTTGATCAAAGATTCAGCAATGTTCTTGGAGAATACAGAGGCTGCAATCTTTGAGCTTTCCAAATGATCTTCAATGGCATTCTTATTTTTGTCATAATCATGCAAAAATTCTAAAGAATACTCATAAGAAGCTTCTTGAATATCATTCAATGCTTCATCAACAGAGTACTTGGCGTCCTTATACTTGGAACCAAGGATTTCTGAAGCCAGATCGAAGTATTGGTTGACAATCTTGTAAGTAGCCAACATGGCATCTTCAGATAAGGAATTGACTTCTTTTTCATTTTTTTGCACCCATTTCTTGTACAGGTCAAAGTCTGGCTTATAGTTCTTAACTTGAGCATTGAAAGAGTTCTTGGCATCAGTGTGAAGGAATTTGGTAACACGGTTGACCAATTCTTCTCTGGTACCTTCAACATGTTCTCCTTGTTCCTTTAACCAATCCTTAAGTCTGTCAGTAGATAAACTGTCAGTGAACCAAGAGTAAGAATGTAATTCTTCCTTTGGAACAATAGGAGTATTAGTGTTTTGCTTAACTAATTCGATCAATTGGTTCTTGGTCAAGAATTGGGAAGCACTAACTTGTCTTACTCTAAGAAATTCTCTCAACTTTTCTTTGGTCCAGTTTTCAATTCCTAATAAAAAGGTATTGTTGACAATATTATCAAAAGAGTCCTTAGCAGCATCAACAGCACTTGGAGTCTTGCTTAAGTAAGGACTAGCTTTCTTCTTAGCATCGTCTAACCAACCCTTGATATCTTGTACCAAATACTTTTCGTTGGTAGAGACCAATTTCTTTAACTTTTCAGGGTTCAATTCCTCAACATAGACACCTGGCTTGGTATCAATTACACCATGAATGTAAAGCCATTCTCTCAATTGAGAGTAAGTCCAGGTATCATAGAATTCGTTCTTAACATGACCACCTTTATCAAAAATAGGCTTGTCAAACAAATTCAAGGAATCTAATAAAGACTTCTTGGAGTCAGAAGCAGTTAAGGAAGCCACAAAATTGTGTTCTTTGACCTTTTCTAATAAGCTCTCTTGAGTTTCATCTTTGGTAAATGGTAACTCGAAAGAACTTAACCAATTTTTAATATCATCCAAGTTCCAGCTTTCATAAAGCCAATCACCTGGATAATTACCAGAAACTTCATGCTTATTAGCAATTTCATCGTATTTGGCTTTAGCAATATCCAATAAATCTTGTCTGGAGTAGCTCTTTTTCACTTTAACCTTATTCAGTTTAAGGAAATCTCTTAAACTAGAAGCAGACCAAGATTCAAAAATCCAATCTTTGACTTTTTGACCAGTTTCTTGACTCTCAAAAAGGTAATCCCAATTATGATGAGGAAGAACGGTATTAATACTAGAATGAGGATCAGTTGCTAATTTTAAGATATGCTGTTGTTCCTTATCATTGACATCAACAGCGTACCTATCATAATTTTGTAATTTTTCAAATTCTTGATTGGCCAAATGGGTCAATTCATCCCCACTGGTTTTTGCATCAATTTCAATCTTGCGGTCTCTCAAAAATTGTTTGAGATCATTAAGGTTCCATTTACTCAATCCAAAGTCAGCTGCAACAATTGCAGCCACAGATGCGAAACTCAACACTCTATTGAACTTCATCCTTTATTTTGCAATTAGCTTATGATAGATCCTTTAGAGGTTTGTTGATTGGAAATGGAAAGCTTCTACATCATGGATGTTACTACCTTCTATACTTATACAAATTAGCAACCGTGGACTTTTCACGTGTTTATCCTCCTTTTCTTAACTAGTGTTGATTGCTATAACCTCAGATACAGTTGCGGCGGTGACATACTTAATTTCAGGAATGACCAAATGAGGGGCACAAGCGAGGTAACCTACAAAAAAAAAGAATTCCACAACACAACACAACTTATTCACTTCTTCAAAGTGGATGTGTGCCTGGGTCCGGTTAAATACTAGCAACCGAATTATGCCAGTGACCTTTTAGTACATGTAAGAGAAGTAATTAGTGGCCCTTAAAAGAGATTGCGAAATTGCGACTTTTACGCCTGACCCCAAGAGTGCACAATGGCCACAACCTACAACGAAGGTAGTTTTTAGTTTAGGGGGAGTGGGGTGGAGGAAAATAAGAGTTGTTGGTTTAGTGTACAGTTGATAGGTAAACTGACATGGAAGGTGGGTGGGGTGATTTTTCCATTTCCGGATATTGGACCTTTTAGCGAGTGTAAATTAGACCCCCTTTCTGTCTCTCTAAATCCATATACGAAGAATTGTACTATAATAGTTGCATGTCGTTTTACATAGACATTTCAAATGGAACTTAATTGGGACATAGGACTTGAGACTGCACAGTTGCTTTTCTCTAATACGAAACTTCACCTAAAAAAGAGGCAGTGATGAAACAATGTCCTAATATTTCTACTACGTATATCTCCGTGAAACAACAGAAACCTGCTCTTGTTACTCGGAGTTCGCTTACATGAAATCCGCTTTTGGCGAATGGCTGCGTATTCTTCGATAGACGTATTAGTGTATTAACTATAAATAACCAATGGTATCATTATTCACCTTTTCCCTATTATTATTGTTTGGATAAGCAAAATGTACCACACAAGAAAGCAGAACTCATGAATAATTAGTATATTTATTCATGGATTAGTTTCATTTTATCGTTAAACGCAGAACTGACGTTTTTTTTTTTCTTCCTTTATCTTTATCTTTAACTTTATATATATCTTCTAAATTGGGATTGAGGAGGTTTACTCTGTTTATTCCTTAACAGCGTATTGTCTTCTGTACTTGTCATCAACTTCAACCAAGTAGTAAGCACCCTTGGTAAGGTGGTCAATAGAACCAGAAGGCTTGAAAGACTTTTGTAAGTGAGCGTTTTCTCTCAAGTGAATGGCTTCAACATACTTTTCTGGAGTTTCGATCTTTCTACCTTCACCTAACTTGTAGTCGAAGTCCAAGTTCTTGGTGATCTTAGAAATGTCATCCTTAACAACAACAGATAATAAAGTAGATGCTAAACCAGAACCGTAAGAGAAAATACCAACTCTCTTGTCTTGTAATTTTTCAGAACCAATGTAGTATAATAAAGAAGAAAGAGAAGCCCAAGCAGAAGCAGTGTACATGTTACCAGTGTTGGTTGGGACTTGTAAAGCAGGTTGAACTCTAGCCTTGGTTTCTTCCTTAGCTAAAGCGAGGAAAACCTTTTCTAAGTTTCTGTCAGCTAAAGATTGTTCATAAGTTAAAGCATCAATAGTAGCACGGGTTTCTTCATCAATGAGGTCCTTGAAAGCTTCTGGGTTAGACTTGTAATCATTGTATAATAATCTAGCATAAGATTTGGTAACCAACTTACAAGTTGGAACGTGGAATGCATTGTAATCAAAATGATCGTAAACACCAACGGTCTTGTCAGCGTTCTTGGTGACCTTCTTAGAGTAAGCGGCATAAGATTTATCTAAAGCCTTAACGTAACAACTCAAAGAGAAGTGACCATCAACAACTGGGTATTCACTGGTGAAATCAGGCTTGTAGAAATCGTAAGCGTGTTCCATGAAAGAACCTCTGGTTGATTCGAAAACAATAGGAGCATCTGGACCGATCCAAAGAGCAACAGCACCAGCCCCACCAGTGGGTCTAGCAGCACCCTTTTCGTAGATAGCAATATCACCAATGGTAACAATAGCATCTCTACCATCCCAGGCAGAAGATTCGATCCAGTTAATGGAGTTAAGAACAGCAGAAGTACCACCGTAACAAGCGTTAACGGTATCAATACCTTCAATATCACCATTTTCACCGAATAATTGCATTAAAACGGACTTTACACTCTTGGATTTATCCAATAAAGTTTCAGTACCAACTTCTAATCTACCAATTTGGTTAACATCAATATTGTAGTTTTCAATCAATTTAGATGTCACGGTTAAAGCTAAAGAGTAGATATCTTCACGGTCATTAACGAAAGCCATATTGGTTTGACCTAAACCAATTGTGTATTTACCAGCTGGAATACCATCGTACTTTTCTAATTCAGATTGGTTGACAGCTTGGCCAGGAATGTAGACTTCGATACCCTTGATACCGATATTTTGTGGTCTGCTCATAATGAATGGTATATTTAGTGACGTTTGTTGATTTTTTTTTGGTATTAAAAGAAAAAAAACCTATGGACGAAAACCTCTATTAATCTATAAGAATTTTAAATGCTGCAAAGTGTCGTTCCCAAACGATCTTTTATAGGCGTCGTATAAAATTGAAAAATTTTCTAAACGACGCGTGAGGCACACGACTACGGATATAGATAAAGGCACCCACCACATGTGGCAAAAGAAAAAATTAGGGATTAACAGCGTGATCTCTTCGGTGATACGGGGCACGAGGTGGCTAAGCACCTTTTGATCCTTTCAACTTTCAGTTTTATACCCACTAAAGTAGGGCTATTTAACGTTGGGACACCGTGGTCCGGGGTTTTTCAACTGAGCGAAAAGGATCAGAGAGGTATGTCATGTGCCCCACATCACGTGATACAATTTGCCCGTTTAGGTATATGTACAGTATGATCTGATTGTGAGGCTGATTCGACTAAGGCGAGCACAAACGACGAAAGCGTTAGCGATGGTCCAGGTACAGAACAAAGTGGAAATTTCACCTAGTAAAAAGGTCCAGATCAAAAGATCCTCGGTAAAAGAAATACCAACCATAATCAGTAAAATGAAACACCCGTACCGCTAGCTCTAGCTCTCCACTAGCTTTACCAGTTCGTAAGAATCTTTATGTCTTCATTGCTCTATTGTTAGCGCATTTAAGCTGATCTTCCTCCGTGCTAATAGCAGCCTAATTCGCCCTCACTCATTACAAAGCAGCAGCCAATATCGAAATCGGACTTTTTTTCCTCTATTGTGCCATTTCACAACCAAAAGTCCAGCCACTACTTTTCTTAACGGGTAGTTCCATTACTTTAACCGAAAAAGTAGATTTATACAAATGTCGATACCAGACTCCCTTAAGCCGTTTGCTACCACCAAGTTGTTTC
The DNA here is from genome assembly GCA_030568535.1 of Suhomyces anneliseae. Classification (NCBI taxonomy): domain Eukaryota; kingdom Fungi; phylum Ascomycota; class Pichiomycetes; order Serinales; family Debaryomycetaceae; genus Suhomyces; species Suhomyces anneliseae. Next base: position 40,480 of record JAJMGB010000045.1, read on the forward strand.
ATGAAACATGGGCGGGAACCTTCAATTGCATACCTCAAGCTGTGTTCCAGCCCCGTAATATGGATGAGATTAAGGAGTTGATTAACCAAGCAAGAATCAATGGCAAGACCATTATGACTGTGGGATCAGGCCATTCTCCAAGTGACTTGACCATGACCAAGGAATGGCTTTGTAACTTGGACCGTTTCAATACTGTGTTGAAGCAAGAAGAGTTCTATGGTGGTGTTGAAGGCACCGATGACAAGGAAGTCAAGTTTGTTGATTTGACCGTGGAAGCTGGTTGTAGAGTTTTTGAATTGAACGAGTACTTGAAGAAGAACGACTTGGCCATCCAGAACTTGGGTTCCATCAGTGACCAATCAATTGCTGGTCTTATCTCTACTGGTACCCATGGTTCTACTCAATACCATGGTTTGGTTGCTCAGCAAGTTGTTTCTATTAAATTTTTGGATTCTCAAGCAAGAGAAGTTACTTGTTCTTCTGTTGATAAGCCTGAAGTCTTCAGAGCCATTCTTTTATCCTTAGGTAAAATTGGTATCATCACCCATGTCACCCTTAGAACTTGTCCTTGTTACACCATCAAGTCCAAGCAAGAAATCATTCACTTTGAAACCCTTTTGAAGAACTGGGACAATATCTGGTTAGATTCTGAATTTATCCGTATCTGGTGGTTCCCTTACACCAACAAGTGTGTTTGTTGGAGAGCTTCTAAGTCCGATGACCCATTGAGTGATCCAAGACCAAGTTGGTATGGTACCAAAACTGGTAGATTCTTCTATGAAGCTCTTTTATGGATTTCTGTCAAGATCTGGAGTGGTTTCACTCCTTACGTTGAAAGATTTGTCTTTGGCCAACAATACGGTAAAGTCGAAACTTTGGGTAAAGGTGATATTGCTGTCCAATACTCTGTTGATGGTTTGAATATGGATTGTTTGTTCTCTCAATTTGTTAACGAATGGTCTGCTCCATTGAACACTGGTCATGAAGTTTTAACTGAATTACGTGATCGTATCTTGGATGCTGAAAAGAAGGGTGAATTCTACGTTCATGCTCCAATTGAAGTTAGATGTTCCAACACCACCAACTCTGATGTTCCATTTATTGATGAAGAAACTGGTGAACCATCTTTGTACCCACCAAAGTCTTGGTTAGAAAAGAGACACAAATTAAGTGCTGGTCCTATTCCTGGTAACAACCTTAGAGCTTACCTTGATAACTCACCAGTTCTTCCATACGCTGGTGAAAATGTTCCAGTTACTAATGACCAATTGACTTTATTTATTAATGCTACTATGTACAGACCTTTCAGAACCAATGTTCCAACTCACCAATGGTTCCAAATCTTCGAAGACATTATGACCAAGGCCGGTGGTAAACCTCATTGGGCCAAGAATTTTATTGGTGTTGATGGTGATCACAAGACTCCTGCTGACTTGGATGTCCAATTGAATTTCGGTGGTAAGGCTTCTTACTCTATGATTGGATTTAATCCTGTTATGAAGGACTGGTTCGGTGACAATTTAGTCAAGTTTAACCAAATCAGAAAACAAACAGACCCTGAAGGAGTTTTCCTTAGTGGAGTTCTGTGGGCCAAGAGAAACGGTATTTTATTAGACGAATAAACTCTCCCATGAAAAGATATGGTGAGTTAATGACGCTTTCCTTTTGATAATTTCAAATATTGGGCAAAGAAAAATTAAGAATATTGTTGATTTAAAAAGCCATGTGCTTTGCTAGACACCTTGTATGATTTATAGAATAGTTTTTAATAATAATTTTTTAGGAGAAATAGGGATTAATGGTATAACCAAGTATTACTATATTACATAACTATAAAGAGATGACAAGCCAATAATGACAAAACATCCACACTATATAAAGTATACATATTGATGGTAGCACATATGTATATGTTTCTCTATTCTTTTTGCTTATTTGAATGGAGCCTTCAATGGATCAATAACACTACCTTGTTTGGTGATAATCCGTGGCATGGTCATCTTTTGATGGGTTTCTCTAGAGGTCCATTCTTGACCAAGAGGCATTCTCAAAGATCTTTCGTATTGTTCTCTGGTTTCGAATCCATATGGAACAGCACTGGATTGGTACTTCAAGTTCTTTTTATTAACCTTTTCGTTAATAATAACATGCTTCAAGTTCTTATCCTTTCTCTTGTCCTTTTGAGCAACACCATCGATGGTACGAACAAACTTCTTTTTCTTCTTGTTTTGCTTAGAGTCTCCTCCAGCCCAATCACCCCAACCTGGTAAGGTAAGATCTTCTTCTTTATCGTCTTCGTCTATAATCACTTGTTTCTTTTCTTCTTCGAATTCCTTAACCACATCGTCACCTGCGAATGCTTGTTTGATTAATTCTGATTGAGTGAACATCTTGACACCTTCATCATCTTCATCAACATTGACATTCTTAGCCTTTTTAACAGTCATGGTATTCTTAATATCAATGACTGCTTCATCTTGCATATCTCTATCATAAACCGATCTCTTCTTTGATTTGGCGATCTTAGCAGCTGATTTGGCTAACTTAGATGAAGTTTGATCAACTGCAACAATCTTGCTTGATTTCTTAACTGGCTCCTTAGAAACAGTCATCCATGGATTGGATTCATCCACTTCCTTTTGTTCCTTAGCTGGAACTTCTTGTTCTTCTTGTTCTTCTTGTTGAACTTCTCTGACATTATCGAATTTCTTAGACATCTTATTCACCAAGTTACTGGATTCATCGTCTTCGAGTTCTTGTAAGGTTTGTCTGTCAGCTTCTTCCAAGCTTTCCTTCATAGCAGCAGAATTTGGAGCATAAACTCTTCTACCTTGATTCAAGTGGGAGTTAACAGAGTTGTGTTCACCGGAGAATTCATCATCAACATTACCAGATTCTAACTTCTTTAATTCCTCCAAATCTTGCATGTTTTGTTGTCTTCTTCTTTGTTCAGCGTTCTTCATGAAATCCATAGCCAAAACACCTTTACCAAGCTTAGACTTATCGACTTCGTCTTCTTCGTCTTCCCGAGCATATTCTCTTTCAATATCACTGGCATTCTCATCACTTTGATCTCCATCTTCATAACCTAATTGCTTAGCTCTTAATTTTTCACCCTTTCTTAACATTTCTTCTAATTCAGCTCTGTTGTTAGCATCCTTAGATAAACCACTCTTGATCATGGATTTGGCCCATTGGGATTGGGACTTGTGCTTTAATGTCATTCTTTCCTTGGCTCTCTTGAGATCATGGTCTTCGTCATCAGATTCTTCTTCACCTTCAACTAATTCTTGGTTTCTTAATCTTTCCTTTTTCTTAATCTTATGGTATTGCTTGGACTTGATCTTCTTGATTCTTCTGGCCTTGGCTTCATCTCTGAACATCAATTCTCTCATTAATCTCAATTCATTAGTTCTCTTGATCATTTCTGCTGGAGATAATTTGGCAACTTGAATTTGTTCGAAAGTAGCTTCTTTTTGATCATCAACCAATGCAGATTCACTAAGAACGCTATTAATTTTCTTTTCTAATTCAGAAGTGATATGGGCATTTTCATCGGTTGGTAATGTGACGTTGGCAGACTTGGTATTGGTGGATGGTGGTCCCATTGGGAATTTCAAAACTTCAGCATCTCTATTTTGGTTAACGGTATCTTGCCATTTGCTGACTTCTTCCTTGGAAATTTCGTAAGCAACCTTTCTATCATGTCTTTCTTGGATTCTCTTTGGTAATGGAGTGGCTAAAGCACCGGACTTGGAGTCTTCAGCAGTATCAATTAAAATAGCGTCTTTAGAAACTGAAGAGTCAACTGCGGACATCATATCAGCCAATGATAAAGTTTGGGCACCAGCAGGCACACCAAATTCGTTTTCGGTGGTGGATTCAGTGACCAACTTTCTCTTTTCAGCTGGAGTCTTCTTCATTTGGGACTTCAAGTGACTCACGGTATTCTTCAAATCGATTTCGTCATCGTCTTCATTGGCAAAGATATCTTCTTCATCTTCTTCAGATTCGGCTTCTTCGTCACTGTCGTCTTCTTCATCGTCATCTTCACTGTCATCTTCTTCATCATCATCTTCTTCTTCTTCAGATTCGGATTCCCAGGCTTCATCTAAGACAACATCATTTCCATGTTTCTTTTGGTGTTTCTTCAAGTCTTTGTCGTCCATATCCCATGCTTCTGACAATGAGACCAACTTGGACTCATCAATGCTATCGTATGCTTCATCTTCGTCTTCACTTTCATCATCACTATCCAATTCACCTCTTCTCTTCTTCTTGGCTCTTTCCTTTTGTTTCTTGGCTTTATCTCTGATTGTTTGGGAAAATTTGGAGTTTAAAACATCATAGTCGTCATCAGATCCTAAAGCTTCATCAGAATCTAACTCTTCATCTTCAAATTTGTCCATGGCAGTTTGTCCATCTTTAAGGAACTTTCTGGCGTCAAAAACACCATCTTGCACATCGAGGTCATCATCGAAGTCTTCACCGGAATCGGAACGGTTTTCGGCTCTTTCTGCGATCTGGTATGCATCCAAGATCTTACGGGAGCTCCTCTTCTTACCCGAGGTCTTGTTCTTACGGGCCATGTTGATACTGTGTTATATGTGTATGGAGAAGTAACGTTATGGAGTAGGCGATGGCCTAAAAAAATTTATGGAATCACGTGTGCAGGGCTCCCAACCGGTGAACTTGAGGTAACTAGTGAGACTGATGGAGTACCATAGATAACAGTAGGGGAGGTGAGGTGAAGGATGTTTGAAGTAGAAGATTGTTGGTTTAGTGTGTTGAAAATGGTTCATGGGCTTTAACTGAATTTTGGACTTCGTAGTACTTTTTTAGTATGATCTGTACCTGTTTTTCACTATATATAGAGTGAAAAATTGATCTTCCCATAGTTAAGCGTCCTGAATGAGAGTGAAAAATAGTTCCATATACCCACCCATACTTGAGTTTTTAATAGAAAATTTTATTGCTACGTTTTCATTCAAAATCCGGTCAATAAGTAAATAAATACTGGCCAATTATCCAACATTTAACCAGTTATATACTAATTATTCATTGAAAACTTCATCACTACTGGACCTATATTATTGCTTTTCTTCTACTCTACAGTCTTATTTTCGTATAGCTTATTATTAAAGGTAAACCATCATTCATACACATATATACTGTGAAGTCTACATACCGAAGACCAAGTTTACTGCTGGTTTCTTTTTGAATTTTTTTTCTCACTTCGTTCATTTATTCATGGATAATTTACAATAGTTGTAATTACTCAACATCTGATCAATGTGGTAGTTCCAGCCAACCAGTTGCTGAGAAAAGCTAACAATTGGACACCTCATAATTTAATTTGGTTTGTTTTTTTCTTGAGTTGTCTTGATAAAAAGTCCATTGCTAGCTGCTAGATGCTCGTTTTACTTACAATGAATCTAATCTATCGTTAATTTCTTCAGCAGTCAACTTCTTGAATCTTGGACCTTCAACAGAAGTACCCTTGAATCCTAACATATGTTCTTGTGGTTCACTCACAACGGCAATATCCAAGTTATCACCAGTCAATTCACCATCCACGGATTCTTTCAAAGCTAATAATGCCACATGAATTGCATCTTCTAATTCTAAGTTTTCATTCCATCTCTTTTCTAAAAAGGTCTTAGCTGAATTGGAAGTCTTACCAATAGCAGTAGCCTTCCATGGGAAATAACTTCCAGAAGGATCAACTTGATACAATTGGAATTGTTCAGAATGTTCATCATAACCTCCTACTAATAATGAAACACCAAATGGACGAATACCACCAGATTGAGTAGATTCTTGCATCACCTTAGCAATTTCTTGTACCATGATTTTCACAGGTGGATATTCATTATAGATTCTTTTATAATTTGTATGAGCCAATTTTCTAGCTTTATCAACAAGGACTCTAAAATCTGGTCCCATACCTGAATATGACATACCAATATTTGGAGTAATAAGTTCAACTTTAGATCCAGTGGTGTTCTTAACAAGAGAGGAATTGGCCTTACGTTCAGTGGCAATCACAACACCATTGGCAGACTTGATACCAATGGTAGTAACACCTTGTTTAACTGCATTCAATGCATATTCAATCTGTACTAATTTACCACTAGAAAGTTATGTTAGTATATGAGGTTTCGGAATTGGAATTGATCGCCAGGAAGTTGCGCTTTCATTTCCTAATGTATCAAAGAGCTTTACATACCTTGGGGAGAATGTAGTTAACGAAAAGGAATATCTATCGGCCATGTTTGGTGTAGTATTTGATAGTGATTTGGAGGTATCTGTTGAACACCATTTTGCCTCCGAGTAGTGGCGCACGTGAACCAGTATGCAGGTCTCCTCCCCAGAGGCAACTTAGACTTAACTGAGGAGTGTTAGGAGGAGTGAAATGGAGACATGGTGCAATTGGTTCAGGGATGATAGCCCTGCACGTATTTCATCGGATCCATATTTACATTTACGTTTTTATCTACTCTCAAAAGCTTTTAACTAGGTGTCAGAAACTGAAAAGTTTATGTTACGTAATGTATTACGTAATATAATACAATCTACAAACCATTACAAAGCTATTGCAACCCAAACAAGGTATTTACAGCCTATTTATTATAGCTACTACAATAATACTTTACTATAGTAACTTTGGAATGATTTACCCCTATCTAAAACCCACACTACGTGATATATTTTCCAAACAATGTATTTATTAATATTATATAATACCAGCTAACTGGTGTACCACCTATTATGGTTTGTCTATTAAGGCTCACTTTTCAGCGAAAGTTATCCTTTTTGTTGGTGTGTCTATTATAGTGAATTTATCTTCAATGCTCAACTGTTCCCAATATCTTTGGTCAGTTTCTTTATTCATCTTCATCATCAGTGTCAGGAGGTCTTGGAGTACCCTTTGGAGTATTCAACCATTCAATGTAACGCAATCTTCTTCTTTCAGTTTGCAATTTCTTTTCATTTCTAGTCATCTTCTTTTTTCTAGTTCTGACCTTGATGTTGGCTGGAGAATCATCATCATCGGCTCTCTTCTTAACTGGTTCAGCTTCAGGAGCTGGAGATCCTTCAGCAGATTCAGCATCAGCAAATCTAGCATTGTCAACGGCAACACTACCCTTTTGGATAACTTCACCGTTTTCAACATGCCATTGTTCTGGACATAAAGCACCAACGAATTCGTTGTTGTGGGAAATCATAACCACACCACCAGACCATTCTCTGATAGCAATAGCCAAACCACCTAAGGAATCTCTATCCAAATAATTGGTAGGTTCATCCAAAACTAACAAGTGAGGATTGTTCCACATGGCACCAGCAATAACGACCTTAACCAATTGACCACCAGATAAAGAACCCATTGGAGTGTGATCAGCAATATCACCATCTAAACCAACACCTTCAAAGTGCTTTCTGATAACAGATGGAGTCAATTCACGATAACCTAAACCTTCTCTAGAAGCTTCGTGATCATCGAACTTTTGAATCAATTTATCGAAACCATGACCCAATAAGACTTCCTTTGGAACCCAAGAGTTGTACTTAGGTAACCAATGTTGCCATTTAACTTCATATTGGAAACTCTTCTTCAACTTTTGTCTACCAACAATAGCTTCAATGGCTCTTGGACCTCTACCATCATCAATATCAATAAGCTTGGCCATTTGTTCCTTTTCTTCTTCGGAGACCTTACGAGATTCCTTTAACAAGATTTCACGATCATCACCGAATCTGTAACGCCATTGTAAATATTGGTTAGCAGTCTTTTCCTTGTGTTGTTCAACGTGTTGTAAAGCATGTTGAGCAATGTAACCAATTCTCAAGTTAGGATGCTTTTCAACCTTACCAGCATTTGGAACTAATTCACCAGTCAATAACTTAATCAAAGTGGATTTACCAGCACCATTTGGACCAAGAATAGCAACACGAGAAGATAAAGACAAAGAAGCAGAAACTTCGTTCAAGGAAGGCTTTGGAGCACCTGGGTAAGAGAAAGTAACATCGGTCATTCTGGCAACGGCACGAGTGTTAGACTTAACACCAGTTAAAATACCTGGAGGTGGGAAAGTCATCTTAACGTTGTTATCAGTTAAAGTGTAGTAAGACTTAGCTTCTGGCTTAACATTGACGAATTCAGATAAGTTACCCTTGTAGTAAGCCAACTTCTTGTTTTCGTAATGAATAATATCAGTACAAACGGCATCTAAGAAACCGGAGTCGTGAGAAACAATCAAGGAAGTAATCTCGGTGTTTTCAACCAAGTAGTCTTGTAACCATTTAACGTTACCAACATCCAAGTGATTGGTAGGTTCATCCAATAATAAGACATCAGCCTTCATCAACATGGCTCTGGCCAATTCTAACTTCATTTTCCAACCACCAGATAAGGAACCGACGTTTTGGGTTAATCTTTCTTCTGGGAAACCAACCTTTCTTAAAGCATTGGCAATTTCTTCTCTGTCAACACCAGCTAATTCGGCATCAGAAGCAATGAAACTGACCAAATCCATATCAGCTTCGGAACCTTGTAATTTATGTTCAACGAAACAAGTCTTCAATTGATCAGCAGTAGGGAAACCTTCTAATTGACCCTTGGAGATAGCTCTCATTAAGGTGGACTTACCAGCACCATTTCTACCTAATAAACCATATCTGTGACCCTTTAATAATCTAAGCTTGGTCTTGTTCAACAACATTCTAGAACCGTAAGCAAGAGAGAAATCAGCATTGACAATTTCAATAGCACCATCATCATCTTCGTTAGAAGCAGCACTTTCTGGTTCAAACAAAGCTCTGAGGTTAGCAAGAACTTGGTCAACGTACTTGGACTTGATATCATCACCTTCTGGAACAACGAGTAAAGTCAAGTATTCCTTCAAACGCTTCCAGTCATTAACGTTGGCATCAGCTTGTAAGATGACAGCCAAGTAATCGGAACGAATAGAATCTTCTAATTGTAAGCTTTCGACAACAGAGTTCAATTCTTCTGGAATATCCTTGGTGTAGAATTCAAGAGCTTGTTCAACAGTAATTCTACCATGGAACTTACCATCAGCCTTTTCATTTTCAGCATCCTTTAAGACAGCTAAAGCCTTTTCGGCCAATTCTCTGACTTCTGGTAAAGAAGCATTGTTAACAACCTTTTCAACACCTGGAAGTAAAATTGGAATGAAGGTTTCAATTTCACGCTTATTGTTAACCAATCTGGTCAAGTTTTCAGTGACGGTAACGGTTTGTCTTAATTGGTCATTGGAAGAAGAAGACATCTTTAAAGATTTATCCAAAATTGGAACCAATAAGGATAAAGCAGGTTCAGTGACTTCAGCAACGAAAGTAACAGAACTCAAGTTCTTGATACATTCTGGGACCATGTTTGGATCAGCTAAGGTAGAGACAATCAAATCGTACTTGTTTTGTAAATCCAAGTTATCTAAGACCTTAACGAATCTGTTCAAAGTAGCCAAACCTTGTTTAGCTAATTCTGGCTTGAAATCAGTAGCCAAATCGGTTAAGACTGGGACAACCTTAACGAATTTCAATTCCAATAAATCAGCTGGAACATCATCTATGAATTTTTCGAAAACGTTCAAAGCAGCCAACTTACCGTTCCATTTGGCAGAAGATTTTAAGTAGTTTAAGATTTCTTCTAAGACAGTAGTACCTAAAGCTTCAACTGGGAAAATACCGTATAAGGAATCGACAGCGGTCTTGGCAGCCTTAACAACGTTCTTATCCTTATCAGCAAAGACATCGAAAGAAGAACTGAAGAATTGTAAAAGGTATGATTCTTGAGGGGTTTGACCACCGTATTTAATAGATAATTGCTGAATGATCAACAAAGCAGCTTCTCTGACCAAAGGAGAGTTCTTTGGCTTACCTAAAGATTTAAGAATTTCATTCAATTTCCATTCATTAATGACATTTAAAGAAGATTCTTTAGCGATGATTTCAATAATGCTAGAAACTTCAGTTCTAATGTCTGCGATTTTGGTATGTTTCTCGAGGTTGGTCAAGTTTTCTTCAATTGGAATGTTGGCCACGTTAAGTTTACTTAAAGCAGAGTTTAATGAAGTTAATGAAGTAGTAGATGCATTTGGGTTTGGAGTACTTGCTCCACTGGTTGGAACAGAATCCATTGGGGTATTGATCTGGGAGCCTCTGGCACTTTGATAGTTTTGGTATCCACCTTGGTAGTTTTGGTATCCACCTTGGTAGTTTTGGTATCCACCTTGGTATCCACCTTGGTTGTAACCACCTTGATAACCACCTTGGTTGTAACCGCCTTGGTATCCACCTTGATTATTGTATCCACCTTGATAGTTGTTATATCCACCTTGGTAACCCTGATTTTGGCCGGGGTTTCCGGCAGCTCTTGGAGTAAAGCTCTTGACTTTACCCGCTTGCTGAGACTTCAAAAAGTCATCAAACGATTGTTTCGACATCAGGTTCTATGAAGTATATTAAGAAAAATTTTCAATTTTGATATCTGAGAAATGCGCATCGCAAAACGTGCCTGGATACTGATCAGTTAGTGAGGGATTAGTGTGAGGCAGAGTAAGGCAGAGTAAGGCATAGAGCGAGGCTAGAGAAAAGATTAGAAGGTTCTTGGGAAGTGGGGGAATTCAAGTGGGGGATCTTCAAAAATATCTATATGTCTACTATAATGATGCAATGGTCTAATGGTATATGATCTGGTTATGTCTTGTTATGTCTTGTTTGAACTCCATTTGGTGTACTGGTTTACTGGGCTACAGTTCTATCATTACTGCGATGGGCACTGACTAAGCGTATATTAAAAATGCATGCGAAGGTGCAGAGTGCAAAAAGTGCGATGGGTGCAAACGAGCACTAACACTAAAACGGCTAGCGCGTTATCAGGACTGGGTCTGGTGTAGTACTGATAAGTGAGATGGAGCCGATGGGTGAAGTAGACGTATTGTAGTGTGTGGTGAATGTGTTGATAAAGTGTGGACGGTATATGTGACTATACAGGATCACCACCAGGTTACTGAGTGATGAGATGGGTGACCTCTTTTTCTCGGTCCTCGGATCACTACCTCATCGCCTTCCCGAGTCGTCTCCTTATCACCTTATCAGCCATGTTAAGTATAGGCGTAGTAGAGCTAACTATGGCCAAACTAGACAGATAGCTAGTACAATGTACTGTTTCACTCATCTGAAGCAGGACCCCTGTTGTTTTTGTAGTGTAGAAAGAGCTTATCTTCTGAGATCACTCGGTAGCATCACAAAGTCACTTCGTTTGTGGCTGCCGATGTCTCGCTTTGTTGGGCTTCTTCGTCTTCTTGTTCCTTTTGCTCGCTTTGCTCGCTATTTGGCACAGGCTGGCTCTCGACCTTCTCTTTCTCGTCTGCTCCCTTTTCGTTACTCACAGTTTTGTTGACCACATTCACTCGTATAGGACGATTGTCCCCTATAATGTATCTCAATTCATATGGCAAAAACAACGGACTCTTGATTGCCTTCCCCTTTTGTTTCTTAGAGTTTGGACTCTTCATCTGAGCACTGTTATTGGTCACCCAAGAATCAAACTCAATCTTATCTTCACCGTTCTTCAAAATGAAATTACGATTGAAATTACCAACTTCCTTGGCTTCAAATCCACCTTCTTTGATGGTCACTTGGTAAACCTTGATGGCAAACTTTTCATCCAATGCATTCAATACAAGTCCATATACTCGAGGTCTATGGTCATGAGCCAATTGTGTCCATCCAGCAGATTGAAGAGAATATTCAGTGCTAGCTTCGATTACCAAAGATTCAGCAGTAGTACTAGATTCAACTGTAAGTCCAAATGCTCCTCCATCATTTTGAACAGCCAAAAAGATTCCCTTGGATTCTTCTATAGATATTGGGAATAAATTAATTAATAATTGAGGATTAATAGAATCAAAATTCACTTCTTTTGAAAAAATCTTCTTCTTGGCATTTTTATCGAAAACTTCTATTCTATATTCTTCAGATATCGAAGTAAGATGCAATTGAAGTTCTCCTTCATCAAATACTTTTTGATAAGTAGAATGAACTTCCGATGAAAATGATTTTTTATCAAGAGGTGCAACCACTTCATCAACTTGATCTAAGATTTCGGTTTCAGCATCACTCTCATAAGGTTTGGTATCGGGTATTTGAGACCCAGTAAATTCATTTTCATCATAAAAATTAATATTATCAATTTCATCATAATCAACAAATTTATTATCATCATTAGTATTGGTGTTATTATTATTAGAAGTGTTGAAATATTGGGAAGTGACCGAATTTCCTTTGTTTAAGTTCTTAGGAGATAAACTTAAGATTTTCCGGTCTTTAAAATTAAAATTGTCATCAAAATTGTCATTATGGTCTACCAAAGCATCTAATTCATTACCGATAGAGATATCATTACTATCAGGAATTCCTAAATGATTCATACTTTTGGCAGATGGAATTTTAAGAAGATGAACAATTTCTTTCATGGATTTGGTAAGTTGCTGTCTTGACTTTTTAATTATCAGTAAATCTACCTCAGGAATTTCTGGAAGTTCATTAATTCCATTTCTATCTGATTCTTGGTCTTTTATACTAGATCCACCATCCAATTGTGCTTTTAAACGACGGTTTTCTTGCTCCAACTCTTCCATTCGATTCTTTTGTTTGTCTGTAAGAAGTCTAAGTGAGTTTACTTCACTTTGCAAGTGTATGATTTTGTACTTCATCTCCGATTTCTCTAAATTGGTCATGATCTTGAACCTTTCAAGGTTGGTAAATTCTGATGTCAAGTAGTTGATAACCCCAGGAAGTGTGTAATTAGTGGAAGCATGATGGAATGGTTGTTGTTGTTGCTGCTGCTGTTGCTGTTGCTGTTGTTGTTGATGTTGTTGTTGTTGTTGCTGATGTTGGTGTTGCTGCTGTTGAGGGTTCTGTTGTGGTTGTTGATTTTGCCATTGGACCAGCTGCGAGCCACTAGGACCGCTTTTCGCCGCGGACTGTAGCCTGGACGTGTTCATAATGATTGTGTTTGGTAGAATCCAGGATGATGGTGGAGCGTCTATGCCAGGTAATTGATTTCGACAATAAGGCACACAATAGGCGTAGATCAGTCACGTGTCGTGTTTTATATTTTTATTTTAGCGACCTAATTTTGAGGTGGTACCTCGCGGCTAAAAAGCTGCAGCGGAAGCTACGGCGAGGCTACAGGGAGAAAACTACAGTGGGGAAAAAGGATCTTTGGTGGTAAAAAAAAATCCACCCATCCTAAAAGGAGATTTTAATCTAAAGTCATTAATGATTTATTATTATACATAAAAAGTGGAAATGGGGGGGAGTGAGATGAAGTAGTAAGAAAAGCAAGTCAATCAAAGATGGCTTACTTCTTAGATGGCCAGTCGTTTAAACCGTATCTGTTTCTAGCGATTTCAATGGCGTAGAATTGAATTCTGACAGCAAAGATAGTACCATCTTGAGAGTATTCATCAGAAGCCTTGGTTCTTAATAAAGTACCGAAGTTGTAGTCATCAATTTCAGAGAACTTTTCACAGAAAAGTCTCCATTTAGCCTTACCACTGAAACTCTTCATTTCAGCTTCATCAATGACAGCAGCCTTAGCAGGATCTTTGAATTCTGGGAAATCTTCTAATAAAGTATTGAAGATTTCATCATCATGTTGTGTTAATTTTAATTTGGAACCTGGAATCTTTTCTAATAAACCCCAGTAGGTTTCAGCTTGTTGGACGGCCTTGACAGCGAATTGTCTTTCGATATCTTCTAAGTTATCGGCGGTTTCAGCGTTGAATGGTTCAGACATTGTAGTTATGTGTATGTATTAGTGGAGATTGAATTAAAAATGGCTGCTTGGCATGGAACTATATACTAAAATTTTTTGCGGACTTCTGGTTCAGGAACTACTCGGGAATATGTTCTGGAAGCATCTAGATATTTCAAGATGACCCAAGTTGACATATCAGTAACTGGTTATTAAGTATTAGGTGATATGGATACAGTGGAATTATAAAGATAATCGTTTCTTTTGATGCTTCTAGGTCACCAATGGAAGCCTATGGGTTTCTTACCTCTAGATGTTATCCGGTTCGTACCGCTTGTTAGGACAGATCTTTCAGTAGTGCGGTCCTTTTCTCGCTAGTGCGAGTGGCTCACTATGGGTAGGAACAGTAGGAGATAGTAGCTACAGTCTCCGGTGTCAATGGTACCACCAATGGGTAAAGATGCGGTTACTCGCTGTTTTGTGACTCGGTGGTACCACCTAACCCCACACGGCTGTTGGTCTGTCAGCCGTACAAGGCAGTAGCTGGTGTTTGCACCCTAATTATAATTCGGTCTCACTACATCGCCAGTTCTAGTGGGATTTCGCACCATCATCGCCAAAACTGGCTCTATTTGTGCACTACAAAATTTGCAACCTTTATATCCAAAATGACACTAATCAAGGTCAACCAGGTATAACTAACAAGGATAAGTAGGTAGCAGACTTTTGGTTCGCTAGCTCAATAGTATATTTGGTATCAGTATCTCTACCATTTTGGCTCTTCGTTTCTTTTCCTATTTACGTTCGTTCTCTATAATCCATTCTCCCTCTCTTTTCCCACTATCAAATGCTCCATGGACACATCCAGCTCCATCCAGAATAGTGTGCTCTCCAGCGAACCGTATAGCCTTTTCGTGGACTCCACAACCGTCAAACTCTCCCGATAATTGGATGATCAAATCAGAAGGATCATCGTCCACGTATAGGGCAGAATATGATCCTCTGACGTATGGATTGGTGGTCCATTCAGTAGTTATGACATTGATAGGCTCCTCCACTTTTTTCACAGCCAATTTGCTTAACATAGGCTTGAAATAGGTCCATGCTTCGTCTTTATGGGTTTCCAAGTACTCGGTCAATGGAGCTTGTGTGAGTATAGCCAAACTGTTGGACTTGTATGATTTATGAGTTGCGAAACTGAGTACATGGGCAAAGTATGAGAACGAAGGTGGAAGTGAATTCAATGGACCAGAAAGGTCGCTTTTGAGTTCGGGATCTGGAAGTATCTCAAATCTGTCTGCTTCTGGGTCCCACCACACATCGTCAAACTCGAAAATGACCTTACCTAAAGAGGCAAAATGAATGCTTTCCAAGGCATCTTGTACTCTTGTTGGAAGAGGAGGGTTCCATTCTATTCCGTATTCATGAGTTGGTTCCAATTGCAAAACACTCTGTGGAACCGTCACAATAACATAATTACTATAAACTACTTCTCCGTTGCTCAACAGTATTTTTATCTTTTTGTCATTGTCACTGTTAGAGGAATCGATTTTCTTGACTTGATTCTGGAGCTTAATCTGTTCACTTGGAATAGATTTGGTTAATTTTTGAATAATAAAATCGTATCCCTTCAAGTTGAAAAGGTTACGACCCTGGTGATCCATAACTGCGTATTTACCGCTTATCTTAGTCCATGGGATTCCGAACCACGATTCAAGGTATGTCATCATTCTAGTAACATAGCCTTTTTGTTCTGGGGTAGCAGTATGGCCATGAACTTCAAAGAATTGGTTCACAATATCTTGCAATGACATATCTGGAGTCTCCAACAGATCAACGAAGTGGAGCTCAATATACTTGTGTAAGTCCTCTAACACACGCTCAAGCTTCAAACTGACAGCATCAACTGGCTTATCTTTCTCTGAAACATAGTAGCTAGGATCTTTATCGTCATAGTAGGAGTCTTTCTCGTAGTTGAACAGGTCTTTATCATTGTCTTTGATTGCTTCTTGAAGGACCAGGTTGGTCAATGAGTCGTGAAACCATGAGGCTCCGAGATCATAGGCTGTTCCAAGTTTACTCTGGGTTCTATCAGTATGAATTCTTCCACCAATATGGTCTTGGGCCTCAAGAACTAGTATATCCTCGGGTTTGTAGGGAGTATCAGGATGGGTAATAAGTGTATGAGCAGCCTTGAGGCCAGAAACACCGGCTCCAATGACAACTACTTCGACAGACATGGTGAATCAATGACTAAAGTGAAGTGATGATCTTTCTTGATTTCGCATTTATCAAAGGCAGATCAACCAAATGGAGAAACAAGGTTTAAGTAGAAAATACTTCAAAAAATGTTAAAAAGCATTTAGAAAAGATATAAAATATATAGAGAGTGCTTATGGGAAGTCATTTCTGTTTTTAGATGCCCGAAATGACCCTTTATCACAGTCATAACCTGTTGGTATTGACAATATCCAGTAATTGCCTAATAATTATATATAAAACAGTTCGAAAAAAATTCAAAAAATTGCCAATGAACAAATAGATGGGCTTAATGGATTATCAATATAAATAATTGAATTTATACCTTGTTTAACGGGTTCAATTGCAGTCGTTTTACCTCCTAGTATTGCCTAATTTTGTATGTGACAGGTAGCTCTCCTGCACAAACCGCGTCTACATATACACCTATAACCTAGAGTTACCAAGTCACTAACTACCCCAAATACACACCAAATAGTCAAGATGGCATCGCAAAGAGTACAGTTTGTGTCGCTTATATCCCGTAATGATAAACCCCTCTACATTCAAGCATTCGATCTTCCTTCAATAGAGTCTCCTGACAGCGAATCTGCCAATAAATTCCTCAAATACAACTTCCTTTCACATATGGCATTAGATATATTCTCGTCGCCATCTTCATTAAGTCTTCGTGAGCAACAACAGCAACAACAAGGAGAAGACTCCAGCGGAGTCATATTACTTTTCATCCAAGATGATGTCACTGTGTACGGATACGAAACTAATAATGGGTTAAAGATAATAGTGGGTCTTGAAAGTGGAGAGCCTCAACCAAACGAAAATAGTGGAGTTTCTGATTTGAAACAGTTGTTTTACCTGCTTCATAAAACATACTTGAGGGCCGTTTTCAACCCATTTGACGGTTTGTTGAAGGAAGGTATGGAAGGTGAAGATACTATACAAAGTAAGACATTCGAGAGAAACGTAGAAAAGATTGTTAACGAATGGAACAAGTAAAACCAATGAAGAATTCAGATTAAGGTTATTCTCCTTCTAAATAGTAAGCCTATACAAAATATGGTACGACTATCTACCTTTTTCGGAGGAATCATAGACCATGTGTTACAGAATATCACAGTAGAATTGTATATACTATACTAATATACGGAAATCTATAGATACAGATGGTAGGATCGAACCATCTTTAGGGCCTTTTTGACCATGTATACTCTAATGTTTGGAGCCGATAAGACTTCCTTCTAGGAAACGTTGGATCGGTCTTGATTGAGTGTGTTTCTTGATTACTATAAAAGTCGAATTAATCTCTTATAGACTTGGGCGTTTTTGGTTGCCCAATTATGGTTAATTTGTTGTATGTAGTATGGCACGTTTCGTTTGTTCATTGCTTGGTCGTTATGTGTCTTTTGATTCACTTCAAAACAACGTTTGCTCCACGTAATTTCAAGTACTCCTGGTCAACACCTTGTGGCATATTACGTATCACTTCTTGGTAAATTTCAACATTGTGGAATCTAAGCCCGTTTGATGGGTTCTTGTACTTACCTTCCAATCCGGTAATATCACAATAATGCTTGCTTGGCTTCAAAGTTGGTGGGGCTGTTATGGATTGCCATGTAGGAGTATCAAACTTGATGTCCTTTGTCTGTAAGTACTTTTGTTCATCAGTGAATAACTGTTTGCTGGTTTTGTATCTACGATTTGGAACGACTCTGTTAGGATTGTTCTTAAATGAGTGTGGACGTGTGACTATTGATGAAAGCTCCTGAAGGTCAGTGCCTTGGATTTCTGGTGTTTGGGACATGGTGTTAGTGTTGATGTGTAGATAGTGTAGAATCAATTAAGCTGTGAAAATGTGTGCGATACAGTACCAAAAGTGCGAGACTCAAGAATTAGTTAGTAGGAAGTAGATCCTTATGTGTTACCAAAAAAATTGAAAGAAGGTGAATTTTTGCGATCAAATAAGAGAATTATAAGAGTGTGCATAGTTCTTTTTCATTTGAAACAACACGGTTGCTAGTCTTATCATTTATCTTACCTTATTATTTGCCAATATGACACGCTTTGCACCCAATATACTCTAACTAGACTACTTAGAATACAAGAAAAAAATTATTTTGAACCTGTAGATATCAGTTCTTAATTCAGCTTATACGTGAGCAGTTTCAATATTAAAAAAATTAAAATTTAATGAATAAAAAGGAACAAATAAACCACTTTAATACCTTTATTCACAACAAAATAGCCTTTTTATTTCTAAAAATTAGCTGATATTAGACTAAATACATAAAAACTGTTTATGGATGAGATTAACTTCTGAAATATCCATCCTATAAGTTTTTATTTTCCGAAGATATGTTTTTCTAATATTTTTCAAAAATATTAAAAATTTATAAACTCACTCGTAATCTCCAATGTGTTAAAAATACATCTATTGAGTTACCACCACAACGTAATTTAATACCGATCTACCAAAAATAGCATCTATAGCCTCCTTATAATCTACAGTAATATTTCGAGATAAACTTGTTACGTGTGACCGTTATAATGTATTTTCTCGATCACTAATTAGGCAATAGCCTATTTGAATTAGGTTTTTATCTAGTGTGGCTCATGATCATGAACCAATAGTAAAAGCTCACACTACACGAAAAATTTGGCCAGAATAAAAACCAACAGCTAAGAAGTTATTTATTTCCTCTCATAAGGCATCGAGTTCTCTAAAGTGCTAAATTAGACAGGGATCCTATTAATACATTGTTGGTGCTGATCTTCTGTGGTGTAGACACATTTTCTTGAACCGTGGAAAAAGTCTGGGGAAGTCGTGTGCACACCACCAATGTTGGCATTCACATACTTTCAAGATCCAATCATTGAAGACCTGTAACGAGTCATATACCACGCTATATTTTAACACCATTTTCACCCCATTTCACACATCCCCTCGAAAATCTAGATCTGCTGTTTTGTTTTCCCCGAAATCATGATTAGAAGGGTTCCTTTACTACTACAAACAATACCCATAATACATAAGACCTCCTATAGGTATGTGCCAATCTCGAGGGCAAGTATACGTCTTGCATCTACTGCAAAGGAAGCTACACACGAACATATTGACGTAGGAAATACCTCAGATCATGACCTTACCCCATTAGAGGCTTATAATGCCAAAGTGGCTTCCGGCACATTACTCGATGACCCATATCAAAGGCGTATTATTGGTGCATTATCAAGTTTATACGATGAGTTAGTCAAATATACTCCACCTAAAGTGGAAACCCCATCTATTGATACTTTGGTTCCAAAGAAGGGAATCTCCAAGATATTTTCTTCAGTTTTTGGAGAGAAAAAAGCCAAGGTTTCTGAAATAAATACTACTCCTGCTGGTATCTACCTTTATGGAGATGTTGGATGTGGAAAAACTATGTTGATGGATTTATTTTATTCTACTGTACCATCTCATTTACCTAAAAAAAGAATTCATTTCCATCAATTTATGCAGCATTTACACAAACGTTCTCATCAACTTAAAATCGAAACCAATCATTTTGATCTTGATGTTATTCCAATCTTGGCAGCTGAAATTGCCCAAACTTCAACTATTTTATGTTTTGATGAATTTCAAGTCACTGATGTGGCTGATGCCATGTTGTTAAGAAAATTATTAACAATGTTACTTTCTCCAGAATATGGTGTTATTCTCTTTGCAACTTCAAATAGAGCTCCTGATGATTTATATTTAAATGGTATTCAAAGAGTTTCTTTTATACCCACCATTCAACTTATTAAAAGACAAACTAGAGTCATTTATTTAAATTCTCCTACAGATTATAGAAAAATCCCTAAGCCAATGAGTTCAGTTTATTATTTCCCTAAACCAGGTGTTAAATGGGATTCAAAAGCTAATATTACTAACCGTAATAAGCATGTGGAAAGTTGGTTTGGATACTTTAATGCTGCCAACCAACTGAATGGAATTATTGAAGATTATGTACTTAAAGTGTGGGGTCGTGAATTACACGTTCCAAAATGTGCCCCACCATATGTTGCCCAATTTACATTTGCCGAATTATGTGGTAAACCGCTTGCTGCTGGTGATTACTTGACATTGGCAAGTTCATTCCAGTCATTTGTGGTTACTGATATTCCATACCTTAGTGTTAATGTTAGAGATCAAGTTAGACGGTTTATTACCTTTTTAGATGCTGTTTATGATGACCATGGTCGTTTAGCAGTGACTTCAGCTGCCCTGTTTAATGATTTGTTTGTGGAACCGGAAGACTTAAAACTGAGTAATTTCCAATTGTATACACACCAACAAGACAAGGGTATTGAAGAAACTTTCGAACAGGATGAATTAGTGGTGAAACATGGTTTCGATAAACTGGTTGCGAAAAAAGCAGCAATGTTTGCAAATGATGAAGAAAAATTCGCATTTGCTAGAGCTTTATCGAGATTATCCCAAATGAGTACTACTGATTGGATAGACACTGTCAGACCAGTACCAGGCGAAGTTTGAGTCACCTACAACAAAGGTAGAAATACTTAAAAAAGAAAAAAAAAAAAAAGAAAAATAAAAGTTAAAGAATCCCTTGAACATTATTGAATCGAACACTGTGAGTTTGGAAGTTTAATTAGTAACGCAAGAATAAGTTTTCTTCTATGCACCGATCCTTGACACTTTTGCTATTGAAAAAGGTGCTGATCCCCCCTAACCCCACAAAGTTTAACGCAAACGAATTGTTCTCCCTGATTTTGTGGCTAGCCTCATCGAAGATCAGATTATTGCTTGGCTGTGGTTACTTACCCTGACAGTTTTAAATGCTTATTGTCTCGCATTAGACTATATTTATATATAGAGACTATTATATTTATTACATTATTTATTCGTTTTATATATATTGCATATCGTTACAAGTTAAGAAAAAGGGAGAGCGAGATAAAAAAGGACACAGCACGTCTGCATATCTTTAGATCAATGCAGCAGTACACTGTAGTAAATGTGTTGAAGAGATCAACTCAATATGTTGAAGAAAGAGGAAAGAGGACCAACATAAATCCAAATCAGTTACTGAATTGATCTGTCCGTTATTTTATAAGGCTGCTAACAACAATGCACTATTTCACCTATATTAGTAGCACAGAGTGGTCTATCCCATAGCAACATAACGAATAGAGAGAGTATACGAGTTACTGTTGGGGGAACCCACAGCAAGGCAAAATTCCTGTGTCTAAAACAGTATGAGACATCGCCTCAAATATACTTATCAGACATGTAGAGACATTGTACTACACACAAATACACACATACACACCCAACATATATTACATACATTAGAGAGGCTTCGTACATCAGGCAGCGGCATATCAAAATGAAGATCCGCTGATAAGTCTCTTAAGTCTCATTTTCTTTATATAAGTTTTCATCTAATTAAGATTAATCAAAATTAGGGCTTATCGGATAAAAGCCAATCAAGGTACACACACCAGTTGCAGTTGCAGTTGCAGTTGCGTTATCTAACCAAAAAGTTTACTTCGTTAGCTGTCTCGCTAACCGCCAAGCCCGCCCTTGTTAGTTTATCTTCATAACCCCCTTATCTATGGATCTGTCGAGCACACGTGATCCGCGGTGAAATTGGTGTTTTGTGTTTGAATGAACAAAGAATAATCGAGATATCCCGCGTCCGAGGTGGATCGTGGCATGTTGCTGAGGAGATCTAGAGGGATGGTCCATACATAACATTATTGTAAATGACGTATGGGGCTAGACCTGACGTCTGAGTATGTAGACAGTAATTCACCAAGTAAATAGCATGGCATTCTAGTAGTGAGGGGAGGGAAATTATTTCATCAACCTCTCTCCTCTGTTTCGAAGGTTTCTAAACCCCATCGGGCCCATCGGGAGCCCCATCTTACACAAACGCTTCACATTCCGAAAACGTCAGTCCGCCTGCTCTTTCTGGACGCCTGCAACCGCAAGCAACTATGAAACTTATTATTGCGCTGACATTGGGACGAGGGGGCGGCGGATCACGTGACACAATTGCATCTATTTTTGTCTATTTTGTGATACCAAACTTTTCAATGTTTACGGTGTTACTCGGGGAGACAATTAGACTGGTTTCACTAACCACAAAAAAAAAACACACACACTACAAAATTCAAAATTCAAACTTAGGCTCAAATATTCGCTTCGTTTTTTAAAAACAAAATTTGTACCTGAAAATCCTTTAACCCTTTACCCTTTTCCCCCAAATCTTTAAAAACCAAACCTCCTTTTTCTTTTTGTCACCACAAGATCTAATCGGAAAACTTTCAACGATCGCTTCCGCATCTGCATCCTTCTACCGCATCCGCATCCCCATCCGGTGACCCAAAGTTTACCAACAAGAAATTGAATCTTTTTTTAAAAAAGTTGAAAAAGCTATTTTTGAACATACATCACATTTTTCCTTTTGGTTGGTTTTATCAATACAATTTTTATTAATTATAATCAAATAATTGACCCATTCTATTTTTATTATTGGATTTAATTTTGGTGTTTTTTTGGAGTCCGTTCGTTACAGTTACAGTGTTTTGCTTTCTATCTCATTCACTATCTCACTCAATAATCTCACTCACTCACTCATTCAAATATAATTCACTAGCCATTCGTTATGACGTTTCCGAATGATAATTATTATGACATTTCTATCAGCGGGAAAAAAGCTCCTACCAACGGGTCCTCTATAAGTCTTCATCATATTCATTCACTGTCAAGTTTATCGATTCATGGTAATGGTTCTACATCTTCATTAGGTCCTCCATCATCCATAGTTCCTACTGTTAAAAAGAAGTTTGGTCCTAAAAGAATCGGCTCCCTTAGCTCCTTATCTACCCTTAATGAATCCACAGTGCCTATGAGTACCCCAGGTATCAAAAGACCTGGTGACTATTTCGTACAAAAATTATCATCATCTCAAGTTAACTTGGCCAGAAAAGACCCTATTCAACGTCCAGTATCTGGTGACTCCATCGCTTCCTTACATTCCAGTTATTCTGATGCTTCTCTGGTTGCATCTTCTCAGTTGGACCACGGTAACGGTGGTGAATCAAGAGTAAGCTCCATGACCAGTAACTCCATCATTAATGACTCTCCTACTTTCAACTACTACAAGAATGGCGATAACCACAGTTTTGAAGCCAGTGACGAAGACCTTTTCAAATATGACTATACCGCTGAAGATGCTCCAAATGGATCTCTTTCTACCATCACCTCCAAGAATAACTCTACCGTGCTATCCAAGACTTCTCCTAGTCTTCCACGCGTGGGGTCTAGAACATCACCACTCCGTAAGTCATCACAATCTTCCAATAACTCCACCTCATCTTTAAGCTACACATCTCCTCCATCCAACAAACTTCCTCCAAGATCAGTATCTACTCCTCATATCACCAAGGGAACCACCAGAGTATCCAGCCAACCAAAATCCGCTACTTTCTCATTACCTCAAAGTAACGGACTCAACAGAACCAAGACCAGATTCCTTAGCTCCAAAGAAACCAAGGAAAGACAACAGTTAAGAAAGAAGAAATACGAAGAAAACGACGACGATGACGAAATTCTTTCTAACGATTTGGATAACTTGGTCTTCAACGTTCCTGTCATCAAAAACCACTCTGAATTATTCCTCCAAAAGAACCATTCAGCTGTTCATTCTCCAACCACTTTAAAGATGCATTCCACCCCAGATCTTGCCTTCAGTAGAAGCGATCTTATGGTCGATACAGACAACAAATACAACATCAATAACAGATCTCATACCAGAACCCCTAATACCTCCAAATTAACCGTTCAAACTGACTTGAAAAATAACAAGTTTAATGCCACTGAAGACAGTATTGTTGAAGAAGACGAAGATTCATTTGATGTCAGTGGATCTATCGATGATTCTGAACTTACCAAAAACATTTCTGCATTTTATAATCAGAGATCGGCTTCAGTTGCTAAACTCAACAAAACTTCAAGAGAACAAAATATGTTGAACAAGCTTCCAAACTTTGTTAAGCATCAATCCTCTATGGATGATTTGCATCTTATTTCTCCAGAAAAGTTAAGTGTTCTTGATCAAACCAGACCAGTTCACTTACCTCCAAAGAATGATGGTGATAAATCAAAGCATAACAAGGAATTCCAAAAAGTATTGACTAGTTATGAATTAAACACCAAGAGTTTGAATGATGCCAGAAAGAAATCAAGTCAAATTTTGGCTCAAAATCAACAACAATGGATTAAGATCGTGGTTTCATTAATTGATGAACCAAATGCTAAACAATTCAACAAATCATTTAATAATGATAAAACTAATATTAGAAGATTAGGTTGGGAATCTAATGTTCCTTCATCTTTACGTTTCCAATTGTTTATGAAGGTTTTAGCTAACAATAGTGGAAGTCACGATTCCGTCAATACCATCAATAATTCTTTTAAATTGTTCAATCAAAAGTATGAAGAATTATCATCATCCATTAAAAGTAATAAGGATCAAGAATTCAACAAGATTATTGAAAGAGTTTTAAACAAACCACTTTTTGAATGTATCATGAAAGAAATTGAACAATCTAATCCTTCATTCAGTCTTTTTAAATTCCAAGAAAATTTCAGATACTTACTTTATATTAAATCATTATCTGAATATGGTTTACATAAACATGATGAAATTTTCTTGATCCCATTACTTTTAATTTTATTCCAATCATCTCAATCCATGCAAGAAATTTATTGCTTGGTTGAATTGATCAATCAAGAAATTTTCAATAATGAATTACTTTCTGATTTTAATTCTGCTTTGGATACTTGGACTAATCCAAAACAAGCTCATTCTCAATCAGCTTATCTTTATAAATACCTTGGAGGTTTCAAGTCTAATCCAAATGAATTTGATCAATTAAAGTCCAATTCATTATTTGATATCTTAACTCATATTAATGATAAATTACCTTTAAGTTTATCAGCACCATCTACTCCAATCATGTCACAACTGGCTTTTGGATTATCAATTCCTTTTGCAAGTCCAAACTCCAGTAGTGTTAGTTTTTCAACCGAATTTTCCAATACCCCTGATGAAATTACTCCAAGAACAAGTGCCAGTACTGGTGATGAATATAATGAAATTAATTCATCTGCTTTACAATTAATGGTTAAATTATTACAAATGCTTATTATTTATTCCAATTCAGTAAAGACCAAGAAGAAGAATGGCTTAAAGATCTTACAAACTTTCTTGATGGTTATTTTCCAATATTACCATATTAACTGGAACAATTTCCAAGATTTAATTAAAGAAAATAAGTCAATTAAGCTTAACCATTCTAATGACCAGGTGGCCAACTTGGGTAGTTTTGTTGATAAATGGAGTGAAATGTTTAAAAAGTTCTAGGTTAGATACTTTTTTTTAATAACCACTATTGGATCTTGAGCTCTCCATCTTCGGTGTTTTCCACTCGGTCGATGGAAAGCTTGAGGTGATTGGTTGCTGAAAACTTTCTATTACATTTCTCATTCACGTATTCATTTCTTTTCGTCGCATTATTCCTTTCCTTTGAATTGACTGGGCTCAATTGGAATTCTATAGATTAAGGTATAGGCATGTATATTAATAATTTACGAATAATTAAATTAAGTTCAAAGTGTAATTAGTTAATTCTATAAGTGTTGAAAAGACACAGTATATGTGCTATGTGTATTATACAAAATGTCTATGAATATACTATACAAATTCATTATATCATGGAGAGCTTTGATACTATTTTGGACAATAAACCAATGGACTTTTAAATGTTCGTTTCGATTATTACTATTACTATTTTTTTTGTCCAACAGTACTTAATACTTGATAATTTTGCTGCGAATTTTACATGTCCATTTCGATCTCTTCACTCTCCTTTTCCTTTTCCTTCTCCTTCTTATCTCCTTTGCCTCCCACAACTTCTCCCTTGACGAATCCCATTGGATTAATGTCATCATTAAACTTGCTGACCTTGTCAAACTCTTCTCCAACGCTTCTCTTAAATCTTAACATTTCCTTGAAAGAGGCCTCATTTCCATGATCAACTTCGAAGTTCTCCCATTTTGACCATAACTCTTTAATACGAATAGATTTGGTGTTTTTAGGGTTAGATAATTTCCCCACGTACTTAAACAATCCCCTAGCACGGCTGATTTGGCTTTGGGAGATTTCAAATGCAATAAACAGATCGGTGATCTGGATTAATTGGTCCAAAGATAATTGATCATCAGAAACTGCCAGTTCGTAGAACCCACGTTTGGTTTCAATATCGTCAGTGAGCAAAAATAATACTTCGTAAAGCTCAAATTTGTCATTGGTGATTTGTGACCTCACTTCTTTGGTGACTGCTTGACCAAGTCCAGTAGATAATCTCTTAATACCTTCTTTGATGATGTTCATGGATTTAATAATAGATCCATGTTCCTTCTCAAACTGAGAATAAAGCAAAATGAATGGTTTGGCCAAGTGGGCTGGTGGGCCACTCTTTTCTTCTAAACATGTATCAAACAAGTCTCTCATTCTTTCCACATCAAGTTTCATACCAAGAGCTTTGGAAATGTACACATTCCAAATTTCATATTTGAGATCTGAATCTTTGAATAATTTAAGTCCTAATTCATAGATCGAAAGTGACTTTTCATTATAATTAACCAGTTGGAGGAAACTAGCATATTCGAGAATGGTCTTTGTACTTGCGATCTTGAGATCTACCATCTTCATGTATGCCTCACCAACTTTGTCAATGTACAACTTTTCATTTTCTTCAATGAACGACTGTAACAAGTCGATATAGAATTCCCATAAGCGGATATTCTTGGTGACTTTAGATTGCCCAAATAAGGAACTTTCAATGATTTGTAGAGCTTTAGTATCTGAATCAGCCGCTGGTGATCCTAAGGTAGATTCTGTCCATTCAACATACAAATCTACCAATTCCTCGTCCGACTTAAACTGTGAAGTGACGGCTTTAGTATAAATCAAATTGGCTGTTTTCCAATCATTTCTTGAGGAGTAGATTTTAGCGTAGTCCATCCATAACTTTGGAAGTGTGTTGGTGCCCAGAGAGTGTACTTTTAATGGGTTAATTCTGGTTAATGCTTGGGCATAGGTTGGAAGAACCTTGTCAAGGTTATCCTTATGCAATTCTATTCTTTTGATCCAGTGATCGAGGTTATTTGGGTCGATACGGATCATCATGTCATTCAAGAGGAATGGACGGTCGGTGATGAGCTGTTCGAGGTAATTCATACCGAAGTCGAGAGAAGATAGTAGTTTAGAAAGCTCTGCTTCATCTATTGAATTTTCATTGTCTTCCTTTGATTTCTCTGCTTCATCTGCTTGTTCCGAGAGCTCAGTGACTCTGTCTTCTTCGTATTGAGTCCATGCTTCGTATACTTGTACGAAATGTTGCACACTGGTGCTTTTAGATATTCCTTCGTTGTAGTAGTGTCTTGCTTTTGAGACGTCATTATTCTTGGAGAAGAACTGGGCCAACTCCACGTAAAATTTGCCCAATTGGTCTGGGTATTTCTGTATTCCTTCTTTTACTACTAATTCGAAACTGGTAGTAAGTCCAGAAGATGGAGGTAACTCGTTTAGAAGCTCAATGTACTCATTTAATAATTGTAATGGAGACTTTGGTAATTCTCTAGAGGAGGTGAGAAGCACTTGATAGAGGTCTATGGCTCTTGTATAGTCCGAATTCTCCACATAAATAGCCAAAGCTTCAAGTAAAATCCCTCCATCGGCGTTCTCGACACCTCCCAAGTATAGCACGTATTTCAGGTATACTTCACAGGCGGTTAAACCACCAATATCTTCACCAAATTGAATGTACATGGGCCATATTTCGGCCACATTCTTTAAATTGAACAATGCCTGGTTGAATTTTCTTCGTATAAACGTCACTTCGCTATTCTGGGTGGTGGTGATGAATTTCAAGTACCGAAGCCATAATTCGTGGTTATCAACCAAGAGATGGAGGGCTCTTTCGTAGACCTTATTGACGTTAAGAAAATCGGTTTTGTGATGGTAGTAGCTTTTGCCATGAACCAATTGCTCCAACAAGTCCAAGTATATGATCCATATTTCCAGAGCTAGTGGTACGGACCTTACTGCCCTCTCTATTATGAATAACTGTTTGTGGAGCGATGAGGAAGAAGAGGATGCCTTTTCGTAGTATAACTTCCATTCCTCGAGGTCTTGCGGGTTACGGGCCAACCGCTGTTCGATGTCTATGTCATCCTCCAGTATTAACAGCTCCACTGACCACGACATGTCAATGAGAGTGTACGTGTTTAGTGTTGTAGTTTTTGGTTTGTATAGGGTTAATAGGTAACAGTAGTAAATAGTGAGAGCACTCAATTTGGTGCGAAAAATAGCGACTACTTTCGGTGATGGTACTGTGAACTGATAGTGAAGCCCACACTAATAGTGAGTCAAGAACTCCACAATCACCCAATGAATGGTGACTATTAGAGGTAGAAGTGTTATATATTAGAGTTTATATATAGTTATAGTCTTATCAGGTGATAATTGTAACTTTAACCCATCTCTTTGTCTCATTTACTAACATCCAAACTTGTCTATTTGGTAGTGGTAAGTTTCCGGAATTAGCCTCGCCATTTAGTACGATCGTGGGCAGGAAAGATTCCCTGTGGATTTAGTGAGAAAAATATCTAATCGACGTCGTAATAACACCTAGCTGCGATAAGCAATCAATTAGCATTGAATCATGTCAGGAGCTGGTAATAGAGAACAAGTGTTTCCTACCCGTATGACCTTGGGTCTTATGAAGGGTAAGTTGAAGGGAGCACAACAAGGCCATTCATTATTGAAGAGAAAGTCTGAAGCTTTAACCAAGAGATTCCGTGATATTACTCAAAGAATTGATGATAGTAAGAGAAAGATGGGTAGAGTGATGCAAACTGCTGCTTTCTCATTGGCAGAAGTTCAATATGCTACTGGTGATAACATTGGATTTCAAGTTCAAGAGCTGGTTCAAAAAGCTAGATTTCAAGTTAAAGCTAAACAAGAAAACGTTTCTGGTGTATACTTACCAACTTTTGAAAGTCATGTTAATGAAGAGATTAATGATTTTAAATTGACTGGTTTAGGTCGTGGTGGTCAACAAATTCAAAAGGCTAAGATGGTTTACACCAAAGCTGTTGAAACCTTGGTTGAATTGGCTTCTTTACAAACTGCCTTCATTATTTTAGATGAAGTTATTAAGGTCACCAATAGAAGAGTCAATGCCATTGAACATGTCATCATTCCAAGAACCGAAAACACCATTGGTTACATCAACTCTGAATTGGATGAATTGGATAGAGAAGAGTTCTATAGATTGAAGAAAGTCCAAGAAAAGAAACAGATTGCCAGTGCTGAAGATGAAGCTGCTGAAAAGGCCTTGGCCGCTGAAAGAGAAGCTGCTAGAGCTGCGGAAGCCAACAACTCCTCTGGAGCAGTGGAAAATACTGAACATGTCAAATCTGCATTGGAAACTTCTGATGATGTTCTTGAAGAAAACGAAGATGACGTTATTTTCTAGTGAACAATCACTTAAAGAAAGAAAAAAAAAGCAAAAAAGAAGATTGAGCCAAAATAAGTTAAGTTCCCAGTCGTTTTACTGGTCAATTACTCCTGGTTCGAATTCCAATGACAATTCTCGGCCGCCAGTTATGCCCCGATTGATCTAATTGATCGTATCCATTTTATTCATTTCCATTTTTAGTTCTTATAATTACGTCAGGACCAACCTATAGCTTATTATGGGTCAGTGAAGCGTGTTATTTAGTAAAGTAATCAACGTATCATGCAAATTTCAGTAGTCCTAGTTGGTAGTGGTTTTCTTTTTGATGCTGTTTTCTACAAGTAACGGCAGTGACTAGTCATAATGATGCATCACACATATATACATCACTTATGTACCATGAACTTGTGTACAGTCACATATTTACATATCCGACAGGTAGCAAAGTATTCAGCTCGTAATTGGTATTCTCCTGATAAGATACGAAGTACTGGTATGTAAAACTGACCAGTGATAAATGATAAGTGATAGGTAATGAGTGATAAGCAATTGGGGGTACTGATAGGTACCAGGCCACAATTGTACAAGTTTACGTATAACCACGAGGAGGATCGTTTACTGGTTGGTGGTCCATACTTCCGTTCCGTCAACTGGTAATTCACAGTTCCAGTTTGTACTAAAAATGTCCTATATACTGATCACGTAACAGTTTCATGTTACCTACTGCCCCAAGACATAGGCTATTTAACTATAAATGCCCCCCACTTTTCCAGTTTCGGACATGGTGATGCGGATAAGAAGGGTTTTTTTCCTTTTAGGAACCTATTGAAAACCTCCAACTACCCCCATATTGTAGTTATCCGTCTAAGCCGTAGGAAGTGTGATCATTAGCGAGTTTACTACCCTGACTATATGTGAATGTGATATATTATTCAAGGGGAAACTTTTGTTTGTGTACCTTAAACATGAAACCTTTCATATATTGGCGAAAAATTTCGGGGTATACTCAAGCACCTGTATCCCCCCAACAAAAAGGGTTCAATTGAGAAGTTTTAACTGCAATTGAAACAGTGTAACAATACCAGTGCGATCAATAATTATATACAGCCAGTATCCAAACCATATTGAACAATTCTTCTATCTCTACAATTGTGTTGTAATTTGATTTCTTCCGTGATGTACATTTTATCTATAACATACTCAAGTATTTATATATATATATATTTATTTTCGTTAAAACATTCATGCTACGGTGTAACCACCATCAATAAGGAAATCAGCACCAGTAGTGTACGAGGAGGCATCAGAAGCTAAGTAGACATAGGCACCAGCCAATTCTTGTGGTTGAGCTTCTCTACCTAAAGGAATCAAAGACCACCAGGTTTGTCTGGTTTCTGCAGGAGCAAACTTAGAAAGTTCGGTGTCAATGTAACCTGGAGAAACACTGTTAACTCTGGCAAATGGAGCCCATTCAACAGCCAAGGATTTAGCTAAATGCTTTACACCAGCCTTGGCAGCGTTATATGGAGCTTGTAAGTTTGGAATATTAACAATGGATCCAGACATAGAAGCAGTCATAATCAAGGATCCACTACCTTGCTTTTCGAAAATCTTACCAATGGCCTTAGCACAGTAGTAAACACTATTTAAATCCAATTTGATGATCTTATCGAAACTTTCGAATCCAACAACATCGTTACTCTTACCTTCGGTCCATGCAATTCCGGCATTTGCAACAAAAACGTCGATCTTACCGAAATCCTTTTCAATTTGTTGAACAACCTTATCAATATCATGAGGGTCTGACACGTTAGCCTTATAAGCCTTGGATCTAACACCATAAGTCTTGGCAAGATATTCAGCCTTATCATCGGCAGGTCTAGAATTGTACCAAATGGCAACGTCTGCACCAGCTTGAGCATAAGCTTCAGCAACTGCAAAACCAATACCTCCAGATGAACCAGTCACGGAGGCGACCTTACCTTTAAGTGAAAATAAATCCATAACATTCTTGGCCAACTTTGGAGCTGGGGCTGGTAATGGACCGATATCAGCGTTAGTTAATGATTTGATTTCTCCCATGGTGTATAAGTTATATTATTTGCAATATATTTTTTTTTTTTGGTAGATAAGAAATATTTAATTGACTTTTGTATAATCAAATAAAAATTAATGAAATATTGATGTAGTATGGAATCAATTGGTGGCTAAGTACCTCTATTTATATTGTTAGGATCCAAATTCGTAATTGTTAATAAAGACTGCCGTGCTTAGCAATGATTGCTTGAGGAGAAATGTATGTGACGTAAATAAGGATAGGGGATACCTCTCTTATCAGGATGAATAAAAAAGAATCGTATTTTACTAAGGGTTTCGGAATGGAAGTTATGAAACTACAAATTAAAGATCCGGTCAATCCTTTGGTTGTCGTCTACATTACAAACTCTTTCAAATCAACTTTATACTATGGTTATTAATGATTTTTAAGAGTTTAAAGGTCTTGAGACTCATGGTAGAGGGTCTAGTTTTTCCCTCAACTATGACGTAGTTGCTTACGTAAAAAATATTGAGAACTAATTTGTTATGCTCTTAATGGTGTAATGTTACATCAATAATAAAACGTAGCACTAATAATATAGAAGACAGAAGAACAAATGAAAGGAAAAAAAAAAAAAATAATATCCACCCGTCGGCGGTGGAGGGGTAAGACCGATGTCTCAAACGGTGAATGATTGGCCTATTCGCGAGACACTATTGTTTTACAATACCCGTAAAATCAATCATCAATTACAAAAAAAGTTTTTTTGGGGGGAGCTTACATACACTACCTTGGCAATATATGTTGTCTCATATAATAGATGATGTTTCATACACTCCCACGTCCTTTTTCCTACTTTTTAACTCCCTATTTAAGATTGCGGAGTCACCTAACTTCCTCAGCCACCCCTTGGCTCATTGCCAAAATAGGCGAGTGGTTGCGTAGAAACTGATTTTGCTTGTGTCCATACATTAACTGTAGCAAGGTTAATGGTGGTTACCTGAAACACACGATACTACTGATCGTACTAAATACTTACTAAACAGATTTGGGGGGTGACTAGGGTTAATTTCCTGTTAAGAGAGTCGGGAGTCACCCACGATCCAGATCTCACTACTACCATTAGCATAAACACTACAAACACTACTAATATGACTACTAATATGACTACTATTAGTCCTCATTAATATATTAGTACCATTAGTCATTATTATTAGCATTAGTAAAAACTAACGTATATGTAGTCTAGACAAACTAGTAAATGCAGAAATAAAACGTCTGGGGTAATTATCCAAGAGGGGCACTAGGGGTGGGGTTTAATATAATGTGGTCACCCCATCAGCCCCAATTAGCCCAATTAGCCCCATTAACCTTTATAGTCCTATTTGGACTATTCACTCAATCGCCTACTTCGAATAAGTCCTTCATACTGAGGTTTGGTGGTCCTTCATATTGTACTTCTTTCTTTTTTAGCCTTTACTCTACAACTTTTGAATATTGTTCGGAACAATAAATAAATATAACTAAATAAACCGGATTAACCAGTGGAATGCTCATGCATGGAAAAATATACAGTATAAAAGTCTGTATGAATTACAGATAACATGCTTTGGAAACAAAAAATTCACGCTTAGTAAACACGCTTAGCTGGAGGAACTGGCTTACATTCATTTTCATCCAAAGTAGTAGCAATGACATCTCTGTAATCCAATTTAACCTTGTCACCATAGTTATCTTGGTAAGACAAAGTGTGTTTTCTCCAGTTTTCATCGTCACGTTCTGGGTAATCATCTCTGGCGTGAGCACCTCTAGATTCAGTTCTAGCTTGAGCAGAAACAGCGGTTTGAGTAGCACAAGTTAACAAGTTTTGTAATTCCAAAGTTTCAACCAAGTCAGAGTTCCAAATCATAGATCTATCAGTGGTCTTAACTTGAGAGAAAGATTTATCAACTTCAGTAATGTGTTCCACACACTTGTCCAAAGTGTCTTGAGTTCTGAAAACAGCACAACCCTTTTGCATAGTTTGTTGCATATCATCTCTAATTTCAGCAGTAGACTTAGAACCGTTAGCATTTCTCAATTTATCTAAGTTAGCAATAGATTCATAACCTAAGTCCTTAGAAACTGGCTTAAGTGGAGTACCTGGAGTCAAAGAATCTCTAATGGTGTGACTGACAGCTCTACCGAAAACAACCAAATCCAAAAGAGAGTTAGCACCTAATCTGTTAGCACCATGGACAGAAGCACAAGCAACTTCACCACAAGCCAATAAACCTGGAACAACTTCATCTTCACCCTTTTCATTCTTCTTAAGAACTTCACCATTCCATTTGGTTGGAATACCACCCATATTGTAATGGACAGTTGGTAAAATTGGAATTGGTTCCTTGGTAACATCAACACCAGCGAAAATGTGAGCAGTTTCAGAAATACCTGGTAATCTTTCCTTTAAGACAGAAGCTGGAATGTGACTCAATTGTAAGTACATGTGATCCTTCTTTGGACCAACACCTCTACCTTCATTAATTTCCATAGTAATAGCTCTGGAGACAACATCTCTAGAAGCTAAATCCTTAGCAGAAGGAGCATAACGTTCCATAAATCTTTCACCTTCAGAGTTAACTAAGAAACCACCTTCACCTCTAGCACCTTCAGTAATCAAACAACCGGAACCGTAAATACCAGAAGGATGGAATTGAACAAATTCCATATCTTCTAATGGTAAACCAGCTCTGGAAACCATGGCGTAACCATCACCAGTACAAGTGTGAGCAGAAGTACAAGAGAAGTAAGCTCTACCGTAACCACCAGTGGCCATCACAGTCTTGTGAGCTCTGAATCTATGTAAAGTACCATCTTCTTGGTTGTAAGCAACAACACCAACACAAGCACCATCTTCCATTAATAAATCCATGGCGAAGAATTCAATGAAGAAATGGGTATCATGTCTTAAAGATTGACCATAAAGGGAATGCAATAAGGCGTGACCAGTTCTATCGGCGACAGCACAAGTTCTGTAAGCTTGACCACCTTTACCGAATTCTTTAGATTGACCACCAAAAGCTCTTTGGTAAATACGACCTTCTTCATTTCTAGAGAATGGAACACCGTAGTTTTCTAATTCATAAATAGACTTTGGAGCTTCTCTAGTCATGTAATGGATGGCATCTTGATCACCTAACCAATCAGAACCTTTAACGGTATCGTACATGTGCCAGTGCCAGTCATCTTTGTGCATGTTACCTAAGGCAGCATTAATACCACCTTGAGCAGCAACAGTATGGGAACGAGTTGGGAATAACTTGGAAATACAAGCGGTCTTGAAACCAGCTTCGGCAAGACCGAAGGCAGCTCTTAAACCAGCACCACCAGCACCAACAACCACACAGTCATATTCATGATCTATGACATGGTATTTTTGGCTCATATATTTGGCGGCGTTAAATTCAGTACCCTTAACATTTGAACCAATGACTTGACGAGAAACAGCACTGGATGAGAAAGCCCGACGTCCTACGTTCAACTTGTTACGTAACGAAAGCATGTTGTAAAAAGTTCAACTAAGTTGTTTTTGTCCAGACTTAAAGTTGTAGTAAATTTGAGTGAGAAATAAATCGTTGGTAGAAATTTCGTGAAGTCTATTGGTGGAAATTACACAAAGGTGGAGTACGGGGAAAGAAAAAGTGGGTGAAAAAGTATCAAAGATTTTTAATTGGGGGAACGGGGATTTTTTTAATTGGGAGGGAAATTACAGGTTATTAGGTTAGAGAAGTGGGTCTACGGGTTAATTATGGGTTGGGAAATTCTACGGTATTTTTGGGGGATGTTTAGGGTAAAATGAATAACTATTTAGATTTTGATAGCTTGGTTGTTTGGGTGAACTGGCCAATCGATTTGCTCGTATTAGAAATAGCGCAAAGAGGCAAATCACGTGCACGGCACCTGATACCAACTACACCCAGCCATATTATAATAATAATAATAAATAACCACTATTAATAATAAATGGGGGTCTCCATGATACCTAGTCTCGGGAATATATGGCTTGGTTGTCATGACCAGAGTTAGGGGTCATTTAGTAAATTTTTTTTTGGCTTTTGTCAGGATTTTTTTTTTCACTACTAGGGCTTGACCAATTCACTAGTACTGGTCATGAAGCCCCAACTACTGCAAAAATTATAGTACCAAAATTGCTAATCACTAGCCCATCACCGATCTCGCCCTTTCATATCCCCATATTTATTGTTGTACTGTTAGCATACACGTTATTCGGCTCAATCCAAGCGGATACCCACCAATTGGGTGCAAACCCGTACTTCCCCGGGAAATAAAAAGCGCCGGGCACGTGATATCGGAATGACATCACTTAAGCAACTAACCATACAAACACCAGTAAGTAACTAGTTGGTGCGCGTATAACTCGGATCAATTGATTTGCAGACTGGAAAAGATTTACAGTATGACAATATGACCAGAATTATTGGTGTCATACTTCTGTTCTAAGGTTGCGATTAGTCATAGGACGAACAAAGTCACGTAATTGGAGTTGGTGAAGAGTAGGAGAGTGAAAATTATGAAATACTTCTGCAAAAGGGTGTAACAGTGGGTCCATATCAGAGGTGAAAAGTTTCCTGTGGTTTTGGCAGTTAATCGTAGAACAGTGAAAATTTATTTGGAACTCTTCTGTTCCACTGACCATGTTTATTGTAGATTACGTTCCTTGTAATTGGAGTGTATCTGATTATAGCACCTGCCAGAGTCAGATTTACCAATTGGACCATCAAAAAGTGACCGTTGCAGCATCCATGATTATTAATTATACAAGATTTTTCATCGACCTAGACCATAACTTTAGCTTAGTTTCCGTGATTCAACTTCTCGTATCTCTATAATGCTTAGAAACCGTTCTGTTCTCATTATGAGCCCTTTCTCGGCTGCAAATTACTTCTAGCAGATCCTATGCCGATCAGTGATCAAATAGATTGCTGGTAAAGAGGCTGTGTTCAAGTCGATTCTATTAAGCACCTTTCTAGTTTCATGAATGTTGCTAATCGTTGATTTTTTCGTCTAATAAACTCCAAGGCGGTGGACATCACTTATTACTTCTCTTCCTTTTCCTCTATTATGAAACACTCATGGCCGTTTCACCACTATTGTAAGTACCACCCGACTTGAATTGCAATCATATCCTTTAATTAAATCCTCTAAAGCTTTGAAATTACAGAAGATAACTAACAGTTATGGGATTTGGTGTAATTTGGACTTGTTCGCTTGCCCATGATGTATTACGTAATACATGACTCATCGACATATTATATACAGGACCAAGTATAACCTCCAAATTATGACTCAAATCAGATCATTCACATGTTCAAAAATTATAAACGGCATTAAATGAACCAAAAAGAAAGGCCAAGGTCGTACCCGGATTCGAACCGGGGTAGCTCGGATCAAAACCGAACGTGATAACCACTACACTATACAACCGTGCTTTAATTAAAGGTCTTTTGCATCTATAATGCTCAAATTGATCATCAGACTGCTGCTTCTAATGAAACAATTTTTCACACCCTTTATCCTGACAAATAGGTGAATTTCTAGCAGATCACAATAAATATATGACAAGTAAAAGTAAAAGAATTAAGTAGAAAGAGCGGAAATCCATTGGTCACCAAATATCTGTAGTTAACCATTTATTTAATTTTAAGTGCCAAAAAACACTATGGTGATTTATAATAATAAAATTAGATTTCTTCGCTATTTAAATTTCTGTATCATTTTGAGCGATTATTTAAGGACAATATTCACTCGATATTATATGGTTCTCAGTAACAGGGTTGGCAATAAGCAAATAGATTATTTGGTATACCTAGTACACAACTGGTTGAAGTTTTGGACCAGAACCCTTTTTCGTGATTATGGCTATATTGTGTATTGAGCTAAAAATTCGATATGGGTGTATTACGGGGAGAAGATACCAGGTACCTGTAAATTCTTAATTTATCAATAAAGAAAGATATTGAGAAAATCATAATGGATTTTGCAGGTATTTCACTTCAAATTAGTGGTTCCGCATACGTTACAAGATTTTGGGAAAAGTTTGGAATCGAGTGTTTCGGGTAGAAGAAATGATAACTGTGTATATGTTATACCAGAACATAGAGGGAGCTCGGAATATAAAATTAAATATAATCAAAAATGTGTGTTATATTTTAGGGCTTGGAATGGGGTACTTTCTAGTAATATCTAAACAACTTAAGCAGTATATTTCGGGGACAAAAGCTCCTAATGCCACATATTTGGGTGCGAAAAGTTGCTAATTCGCAACTATCATGCAAAAAGACCCACTTGCAAAGATGCGAGTTTTCTGTGCAGATACCGCCAGGTACGTTATTCCAAGCATAATCAAAAGGACTGCACTCATATAATTAAAAGTGAAACCAACTTGAACTAGAAGCGGTTTCACTTATCAAAATAGATATACTTATCACTAGGAATTATACGGACTTTCATGGAATGGCTCAATGTAAATAGACTTGGATACTAAAAGCTTGTAACATCAGCTGATTTGTCCCCTTGTAAAAGGGCCGTAGCCAAGTGGAACATATTACAGAGAATTTATCTATTAAACATTGATTTGTATGTTATTGAAAGTGGTTTACTCTATCAGGCAATTCTGTGAAATTTTTTTTGATGCTTCAAGAAGTTCCTTTAGAGAGAAATGATACCCAGTATGCACAAAAAGTCTCGTGCGTTGCTAAATTTATAAGTGGGAACCTGATTGTTTCATACACCGAATTTGGTAATCCAACACATTTCTATAGATATGAAAGATACCGTTGATGAACTACAAGATGAAATCCTGAGAAGATTACTTTCAACCATAGAGAAAGGTTGGTAAGAGATGTGGTATACTTCAGGGAGAGGTAGATGAGAACTTCATCATATGTCAACACGA